>BHFT01008776.1:0-30059 GCA_004320025.1 Laticauda laticaudata
AACTACTGAGTTTTGAGACACACTTCCTTATTCAATTCAATGGGCCATCCAACATGGCTTCGGTTCTGCTCACATGTGTTAGTGGAATCAATATCCCCCCCCCCGTTATCATTAAGGAAGACACAGTTCTGTCCAAGAAGGAAGATCTAAAGCTGCAGAACCTGAGGAAAATCTTATCATCCTTAGAGGGTTTTCTTCTTCTTTTGTGTGCTCTAATTTTGTTATTGCTTCACTAGGTGGCAAATTGCAAAGCAGAAGACTGCTTTATTTTTTTGAAGATTTATTCATACCATTTCCCTTTTTCTCTAGAGATCAAAGCTGTTGCAATTCTTGATTTGTGTTGCCTGAAGATTTCTGGATGATATACCCATCTGATGAAACTGCCCTGGCCATTGGTGTTATAATCATTGCTACATCTTGCAAAATTACAGCAAGTTCCTCCCTTGGTTCACATACTTTGACTTTCAGAGAAATCACTGTTGTTTTTCCAGGACACGATAACCTCATTCTCAAGTCTTCTTTTACTGCCTGATTTATAGCAATTAGAATTATCCAATTAGATGACATGATTGTCTGCTAAAATAAAATCTGGACAGGATGAATTATTTGATTTGAGCAACATGCAGCACCTTAGCTGCTGTTTAACAGTCTTTGACATAAATGTTTTCAGCTTTAAGGCATGAGTTAATCTTAACAATGAAAACAATCATGATTAAATTGGGTATATGACTTGATGCTTGTATTTGAGAGCTAAGTGATGGGCTCATCTGAAGTGCTTTCCTTTCCTCATCTCAAGTGTTTTCCTTTCCATTTTGGAAAACCCCTAGTTAGATCCTCTTACAGCACTCCCTTTCAGGATGTGTCCATCCAACACTTTTGCAGCATTCCAGAAGCAGATTTGGTTCTATCTGTTCACATGGCATTGAGTCATCAACTGGAACCGTTCTTGTGTATTTAATAAGATTTTTGCTTTTGCTCTGGTTTCATGAACTTGGAACAAAGCTGGATTACACCCAAATGATTTTTTTCACAATGCTTTTCAATGACCTGTCTTACCTTGCGATCTCAAGACAAGTGGACCATGCTTTTACATTTTTAAGAAAATGCAATGGCTCTGACTTGAGCAATTTTCCACAGCAAACTACATGTCTTTTTTCCTTACCTCAAAGAAATAAAAGAAGGGGGAATTCTGAGTTTTTCTATGTGGATTTGTCATTGTTGGTAGAAGAACTGAAGGCACTTGGTGATGATATATCAGAAAAGACAATGCCCAGCCACAAAACACATAAAACCAGCAAAAGTGGAGGAGAAGAGATTGGGAAAATCCTTTAGAACGCATAAGGAAGCAAATTGAAAAAATATTAAAAGAAATAGGGCAGCATATACATTTAATACATGAAAGCTGGTCATTCCAAAGGTGCTTTTTCAGGAGGCAACTGAACTTTCTTGTCCTTGTTTTTTTTCTTTGAAGACATTTTGCTTCTCTTCCAAGAAGCTTCTTCAGCTCTGACTGAATGGTGGGGAATGGAAGGATATTATATTCCTTGCAGACAGCTGGTCATTAGTCCTTGAGGCCACTTGGAGATTTATCTGGATCCTCAGGGTCACCTGATTTGTGAAAATGGGTGTGGAGCCTTCTTGGCTGCAGGATGATTTCTGTCCTGTGTCCCTTCCCTGTTGAGACAGGCATAGGCTGTTGGGGATGAATCTATGTTGTCTGCATCTCAAAGTGAAATGCAAATGGTTCCTGTAGTCTGCAATTTTTCTGGAAATCCGTTCATACTACCACACTATTTGAAGGGTGTTCATCCCAAAGTTCATAGCTAAGAGTCTATGGAGATTTTCAGGCATCCTGGTTGTCCCAAAGGTGATTTTTCAGGAGTCAGACCTGAAGAAACTTCTTGGATGAAAAGCAAAACATTTTCAAGGAAAAAACAAGAAAGTCCAGTTGCCTCCTGAAAAAGCACCTTTGAGACAACCTTGATTTGGATGACAGAATTTCCATAGAATTATAGTTGGTCACACATTCAGCCAGATGTTTAGACTGGATTTGCATTATTATCCACCTATCAACTCCTTCCCAAGAAGATGGGATAGGCAAATGGGATATTAAAGGTATTATTTCAAAATATAAATTGTTCCAACTAAAGTTGCTTTTTTGCAATTGGCCAGTGATTTTTATCAATGCTGATGTCTTGACATTGCACTCAAGGCACATAATACTATTGGTACTTTCTTTTGTCAAAGTCTTTCTAACTACTATTTGCAGGTCATTGTATTTCCTGATTTTCTCCAGTTTTTTCTCTTTTCCTCTTCTGTTTAATAATAATAATATATCTGAAAAGAAAGTGATGTTTGGATGGGGTGTAAAATATAGTCTGCTCAGCTGATTGACCTCAAGTGAAATGGCACAATTCTGCAATAAAATGTGAACCAGTATAAGGGAAATAAAGCAAATGTCTTTGATTCACTATTACTGATAGATCCTTGCATTTTTTAAATGTTTCTTTAATGTTTCCAAATTTAATATTAAGGCAACCAGTGTTTTGCAAAACACACACAAACATTTGACATTCCAGGAGCTCTTCATCAGACAAAATGTTGAGCTTGAGAACTTGTGGCTAATTCTACAAAACAGGACTTTCTTATCACACATTGGATTCTTTCTTCCTGGCATTTCCCAGTGCCTGGAGGATGGGAAACCAAAAATGTAACTGTAAAGGAAGAGGGACAAAGGACAAGAAGGAGAAGGAAAAAGGAGGTTAGTTTTACTTTATTGCAAAAGAAGAGGTTTTTATTTGGTATCTGTCTCCTAAGCAGAACTGAAAAGTAATGAAGAAAAAAACAATAACGGAAAAATTATGAGTAGGCCCATTTCAGTGAGAATGAATGCAAAGCATTTTTTCTCCTTCATCCTTCAAGTATTGATGGAGGAAGCGGGAAAATTAACCTCAGACCATATACAATTCAATAATGGCTATAGGTATTTGTGCAGAGACAATATCTATGTGAGTCAAAACATTACTTTTGTAATAGAGGCATAACCAGCACAAAGTGGAACTATGACCTAAGTAGCTTCCATATTTATTGAAAAATATGTGAAGATTCCCTTTAGGGCAATCTTGGAGAGAGAGAGTAGTATTGATCTTGGCTCTATAGATAAAGTTTTGATGGTGCTTATTTTTGGTGGATTCTACAATTACATTCTGAACAGTGTTGCACTAACCAGCACTGCATTTCATGTTATTTACAGTTTACCTTTGCAAATGAAGGAAGTTTCCTTTTCACATTTTTCTTGGAGAACTTGGATCTTCTGTTTAATAATTTTGTGTGCAGATACTTTATCCGTTTCATGTCGGTGCTCGGAAAGAATGCAGTTGCCACTAATATTTTAAGTTGTGTGAGTGTAGACGTCAGAAGCCCCAACACTATTAGAAAGAACAAAATAACTCCAAGGTGGATCCATGTAGCGGAGAGGAAAATCTTTGGTTTGGGAATGCAGCTGTCTTCAAAAAGAGGCATCTTAAAGGAAGTGGTCTTGCTAATAACTGCCCCATTGTTAAAGATGAATTTAGCTGCATTTTTCTGTACAAGAGGAAATGAAAGATAAAAATTATATCAATATCTATGCTGATCTTTAAAATGGCTACTATAAAATAATTCTGAATGAATTACAATGCACCAATAAAGGAGAATATTTGTAGACCAGGGCTGAAATGTGGAGTCCTTCGTGCTTTCTGAGCTTGCTTGTTTTCTTGCAGATGTTTCATTACTCAAACTAGGTAACATCCAGGGGTGGGATTCTACCAGTTCGCATCTATTCACAAGAACTGATTGTTAACCTTCTAAGCAGTTCGGAGAACTGGTTGTTAGAAGAAATTACTGGCCTAATCCTGTAAGGAAGGCAAGAAGGAAACCTTCTGGTGTTGCTTACAGAAACTNTGCTTACAGAAACTGCCTCTCCATTAACCCTTATTACATTCTTGGCAGGACTAGACTTCCTGTCTCAGGAACTTCTTTGAAGTTTTGTTTCCCTCCTTTGCTGGTACTTTACTTGTGTCGAGTGACCATTCAAAGTTACAATGACACTGAAAAAAGTGACTTATGACCCTTTTTCACACTTACAACTGTTGCGGCATCTCCACAGTCATGAGAGGCCAGGCGAGGAGATGCGTGCCTCAGTGTGAGTGATGTTGAGTTGGCCACGCCCAGCCAGTCAACGTGACCACCAAGCCATGCCCACCAACCAAGCCACACCCACAGAACCAGTTGTTGAAAAATTTGAATCCCACCCCTGGTAACATCATCAGTGCTAGTGATGTTACTAGCACTAGCACTTATGATGTTGCCTAGTTTGGGTAATAAAACATCTGCAAGAAAACAGGCAAGCTCAGAGAGCATCAAGGACCCTCTCAATAAGACTTCTGTGTTTATTTTCCTGCAACAGGATATTAACAATCTCTTTACTGTTTGGCCTAGACCTTAAGCCATTAATATATCTTTCACAAGTGGCAGTAGATGCAAGATTTGGCAATGCTAAAAGCATCATCATCATCTGAATTATGGCCTTGAATAAGAACAGAATAATGATGGATGGGATTAAAGATCCCACTTTCTTGCGTCCTTGATTCAGCAATGATCACCAATGTCCTTTTGGAGACAACAGGCAAGAACGTGTGAAACAAATGGTTTCAGGAAAGAACAGATTATCAGAGGGTTAAAATAGCATTGCATAAAGAAATTGAGAGTGACTGGTGGGGGGATTCTGGGAGCTGAAGTCCACATATCTTAAATTTCCCAAGCTTGAGAAGCACTCATCTAGATTGTCTATTGGTGATGTTGCTTTGGCACAGTCCAATACTGAATCAGGAGAGAGGAGACCTAAATTGCTTATTCTCTCACACAGTCCCCCCCTTACCAATAGAAAATAAGGAAATTGGGAAGACTGGCCTCATTTTTTTTTTCTAGCAAGCAAGGAACACGATGTTCCTACCACCTTCCTATAAAATCATACCAACAGAAAACAAGGAAATTGGGTAGGCTGGCCTCATTTTTTTTTTCTAGCAAGCAAGGAACATAATGTGATTTTATACAGTTTAAATATATGCAAGAATGTTTTGGTGAAGCTTTGCTCACAGTGACACCATGACATCGGCCCTTAAAGGCAGGGCTTGTCCAGTGATATCAGTGATGGGTGAGGCTTTGCCATGCTTTATCCTACTTTGCTGCAAATACCCCTGAAAGCTTATCTTGATTCGCTAAGAGCTCACTCAGATCAGATTCTGATGGATGACTGAATCCCACCCCCCCACTCTTACCATTGGCCAGACTTTTTTCTCCTCCTCCCCCAGTTATATCCCACCTGAAGAAGAGCAATTTGTGGGGGGTTTTCCCACTGGCACAAAGGAGATCTACCAAGGTTGCACCTAAACTGAATGGTGAATAAATATCCAAAGGAGCACCATTGAGTGCCAAATGCCCTGCTGGGGAAAAAAAATCCTCACCTGTATATAGGAGGACTTGGGGGGGGGGAGGCACAGCAGCCTTCTGCCTTACCTTGGACAGCAACTCATAGCATACAGAATTAGAATTCTGGGAACTGTAGTCCAACCTACCTGAAGGCAGCAGTATGGAAAACTGTTGTTTCAGGCCAATGAGGCTGAGGAAGTGGCAGAAGCATTTGGATTAGTAATATGTACTAACTCTTGGGTAACTTTGTAATTTATAGCATTTTCTAGCATTGCTAAACCATAGTCAGGCTAAGATAACAATAATGAGGGCAGATGGCCGGTAGGGTGGGCAGGCAGTCTATAAGGTCCCAAGTAAAGAAGAACAATTGCACTAAGATACAAAAATAGAAAGTAGCATTCTAGCAAAAAAAGAAAAGAACAGAGAAAAGGCAATTGCCAGGTAAGATAGATCTTCCTTTCCCATCATGTCCCAACTGCTGTGAAGCAATAATGGCTGGTACTTACCATGAGGTATCATATCTACCAGAGAGAATCAGAAGTTTGCTTTTATATGTGTAATTTCCAGTGTCTGGGATTCAGAGGCTGGGATGATGATATCATGCAGAGCTCAAGTTTTTTCCTTACTTAATTTTTTAAAGCTTACTAAAATTGCTGGTTTTATGCATGCAAAGACTCTCTGAAAGCTTCCCAGACCTTATTTCTTTGGCTTTCTGTCAGAAATCAATGGGAAATTATGCCATCAATATTTCATGATTTACTGACCAATTTATATAGCAGAGTCTGGGTGAAGTGAGGGCTAAGCACTTCCTCTCCCACACCCTCTTGCACACAAAAGGCAGACTGTACAGCTGAAGTTCTTACATTTGGGCTGCCCTGATTAGGAGAGACTATCCTTTGTCTCAGGACTTTTTAACAGATCCATTTAAGTGGAACTAGCTAAGAGACAAGACACAAAAAGCACACAAAAAGGGTTGAGTTTGGAGTAAGTGCAGCACAAGCAGTCCTCTGAAAGTTTTAATACAAATACAGCCCAGATTTGAACAAGTATTAGTCACCTTTCAGTAATTGGTATTTGAAAGAACTAACGGTTTTCCACTTGCTCCATTAATTATATGTCATTGGGTAAACAAACAACTCAACTCAACTAGTTAACATATATTTTTGTTCCTGATGATGATTTCTTCCCCCATTCTCAGCAATTTTAGGAGGCAGGTTTTTTTTTTTTAAGGTCACTTTGTTAAGAAACCTTTTGCCCTTTGGGTGAGCATATAATTGAAGCCTTCTATATTTATCTTTTTCTAAGGATCCTGGCAACACTTTGTTATGTTCTACCATTTCCAAAATTGTGGATAGCTGAGGTACTTGTCCCCTAAGATATTGGAACACTGCTATCATGTCATCCCTAAACCTTCTTTTCATTAAACTAGACATACCCAATTCTAGCAAACGTTCTTTGTATGTTTTAGCCTCCACATCCTAATCATCTTTGTTGCTCTTCTCTGCACTCTTTCTGGAGTCTCAACATCTTTTTTACATCATGATGACCAAAAACGGATGCTATATTCCAAGTGTGGTCTTACCGTTATAAAGTGGCAATACTATTATAAAGTGGCAATAGCATTATAAAATGGTATTAACACTTCACTTGATTCTATCCTCTGTTTTACTGCAGCCTAGAACTGTGTTGGCTATTTCAAAGAAAATCTTCTTGTAAAGAAACTTCTGCTTTTCTGTCTTGAATCAGTGTTTTTAAACCTGCTTCAAATTACCGTGTGGTGTTTTGATGTTTTTGTTGTTGTTGTTGTTGTTGGAAGCATGCTCTTATTGCTACTTTCTGGTACATTTCTTCGAAATATATTTCTCTTCAGAAAAGCCCTTTGGAGCAAGGAAAGCTAGAGAGCTACTGGAGAGATAATGAAAACCAAACAAATCCCTTGGCTATTCAGAATTAAACCTTTTAGAATTTCAGGGATGTCTGCAGGGAATGATAAAAAAAGTTCAAGATTGCATCTGCAGTAGTGCGATGAAAAACTTTGCCTGTTTTTTTAATGAGCAACACACAGTGTCATAATCACCCTCTTCATTCTTTGGACCACACCCTGCAGACACCTCTGATTACCCGAAAAGATTTTCATTTCCTCTGGAGATAAAATTAGCTGACGTATACATGAAATGTGAGACATTTGCATTGTCCCATCATAAGAAAAGAGTTATTATATTTCATTGCAACTGGAAGATAAGAACCAGTTATATTGGTGAACTCAAATGACTTGTTTGCTGGAAAACTTAGGTTTTTATAATTGCTTAAAATAATTTCCTCAAGGGTGAGAAGAAAAATTATTGTTTAGTACTAATTCCCTTTTTTGCTGTTTTATGGAGTGCTTCAATATTTCAGAACTATGTGCTTTTGGATCATGGTTTTATATCAAATTCAACATTTGCTAATTTGACTTATGTATTCTGAATTATTATTTTATTTATTATCCAAACTTGGGATGGTTGTTCCAACCATTTAGAAAGAGCTTCTAGCTTAAAATACTTTCAGAATGATCAAAATAAACAGAGCACATACCGAATATTTTGCATGCCAACAATTACAACATAATTTAGGTGGAAACTAACCCCTAAGTATGCACTAAGTTCAATCAACACATCAATACAGCCAAAACGCATTTTCAAAAAGTCTTGTGGAAATCTGTGCAATAAATTTGAAGTCCAAAATATTTGAAGGAAAAATTCCCAGGTAAAAAATTTCAAGCAGTGTTTGAAACAGTTGTGTTTTTAAATATCTATTTGCTCTCTTTTTAAAAAGCAAGAATGCGATTTGTTTTATTAATTTAGTATAATTATCTTCTTTGACTGAAGATTATCTACAAGATAACCATATTCCTAAGTACTTCACCTTTTTTCGCAATCTGTAATCCCATTTTAGCTTCTAATTCTGTTTTTTGCTTTGTAGTACAGTTTTTGACTATCGTTTTGGTTTTACTTTTATTTATTTTAAGTCCAGCCACTTCTCCAAATTTTTCTATTTCTTGTTATAATATATATCCAGTATTGAATAGGTCCTCCATTATAAATACTAGGTCATCTGTAAATCAGAAAAGAATTAGAAATGTGGGAGAAATTACAACTATCACTATTAGGGAGAATTGTTGCAATAAAAATGAACACTTTGCCCAAATTAATGTGCTTATTCCAAATGATCCCGATAAAATTAGATAATTTTTTAAACCAAATTAAATAAAATGACACTCAAATTCATCTGGCTGGGTAAGAAATCACATATCAAATTAAAATTATTACAGGATAGTAGGAGCAGAGGTGGTTTTGGACTACCAGAATGGGAACTCTACCATCAGGCAGCAATATTAAATTTGATAAAAGATTGGATTAAGCTAAAACATAAGATAATTTTAATGATAGGAGGTCATGACTTCCAAATAGGTTGGCATGCATTTTTGTGGGAAAAAAGGGTAAGGCACATGCTCATTTTAATCGACATCTAATAACTCACTTATACAGACCTGGAGCAAGGTTAAAAAGAAACATTACATGAAGATACCCCACTGGCTATCAAGCATGGAAGCTATGATCCATCCAAATAGATTAGATATAAGAAAAATGGCAAATTATAATGAATTATAATGAATTATTAGATAATCAAGAGAAACTTAAATCGAATCAAGAACTAAGAGAACAAGGAATTATAATTGATTGGTGGCCTTAGTTAAAAAATCAAAATAGATACAAAAAAGACTTAGATGAATTTGGATTCGACAATGGACAAAATCATATAAATATTAACTGGGATTTAAAATGGAATAAATTGTGAAAAATACAATGATAGCATTGGCCCAGAATTTCAGATACAATATTGATCTAGACGATTGGGAGAAATTACGGAATATAAATTATAAATTAACAACATCTTTGGCATACAAGGAAAATTTATACAAAATGTTTTACTGGTGGCACCTGGTCCCAACGAGATTGGCTAAGATATACCGCAATACAAGTCCAAAATGCTGGAAATGTGAACAAAATGACGGTACCTTTTATCATATGTGGTGGCCATGCCCCGAGACCAGGAAATACTGGATTAGAATAAAAGATTGGCTGCATGAAATTACCAAATATCAAATTGAACTTAAACCGGAAATTTTCCTATTAGGATAATTACAGATCAATATCCAAAAAAGATAAAATACATTATTCTCCATATTCTGATGGCAGCCAGAATATCTTTTGCACAAATGTGGAAAAAACCCAACATCTCCTCAGATGAAGGGGATGCTCACTTTAAAAATGAAAGAGAAGGAAAACTCAGAATATTATGCAATATGGCATATGGTATGAATGGTTAGAGAATAGATATAAAAAGGAAGATTAGAATAATATAACCAATTTAAGAGGCTTTAAGGGAGTAATATGATAGACATATAGAATATAACATATATAACCTGTATAAGATGGTAACAGATATAGATAAGATATAATAGATATGTGTTGATGTATGTAAAGAAAAAAATATATATGATAGGATTTATATGACATATATATTTCTCAATGCCAATGCACTGTTTATATATGAATGAGATTTGTATTTATAGAAAAACACAATAAAAATCTTTTAAAAAAATAAAAATAAAAAAGAATGTGAGGTAACTTGCTGAGAGGAAAGCAAGCAAGCGAGCAAAAAGAAAAATTCTTTGCTTGTGCCATTGTATCAGAGAAATATTTTGATGCCTACTGCGAATTGTTTAGCTTCCAGAGTTATGAAGTGATTGTGTCCTTAATATAAGGGGTTGCTCAGTGTTCCAGTTTGCCCAGCAATTGGCAGGAAATACAGGCCATAAATCTGCTGAATGCTGAGTCACTCATCATTAGCAAGCATATCTGAAAACCTCAGCTGAAAAAAAGAACATTTCCAAGAGTCGTACGCCTATTGCCTCTTTGAGAGCTAGCAAAAGAAGATACATTTTTCTTTCCAGCAGCTTCCAGTAGCTCATTGGAGTTAGAAGTAATCTGGTAACAAATTTATTGGGGTTGTCTTTAGTTTAATATGAGAAAGATATTCTCTTGATGCTTTATATGTGAGCCTTAGATGCTGTTAGTTTTGTCTGCAGTTAATATGGGTTCAGCTTCTTGGTCTCTGCTTTTTTACAGTTCCAGCTTCTGTTTTGTGGGCAAGGAGTTTATGTAGATCACTTAGCTAACAATACAGTTAATAAAATCAATGTGGCACAGTGGTTAAGGGGGTACGACTGAGACTGGGGAGATCCAGGTTGTAGTCAGTCATGGAAACTTTTTTAAAAAAGTAAAAGTTTTCTCTGTCTGATTCTAGGGGGCAGTGCTCATCTCTATTTCTTAGCTGAGGAAGCCAACATTGTCTGATGACACTTCTGTGGTCATGTATCCAGCAAGACTATATGCCGAAGCACACGGAACACTGCTACCTTCCCACCCAATAGGTACCAATAAGTGGTACCTATTTATCTAGTTGCATTTGCATGCTGTTGAACTGCAAGGTGGGCAAAAGCTAAGGCAAGTAACAGGAGCTCACCCATTGTACAGTGCTCAGGTTGCAAACCCGGGCTGTCAGCTTTCCAGCTGACAGGCTGAACATCTTTAACTGCTGAGCCATCACACTGGCTGGAAAATTCTGGGAGTTGAAGTCCACACACCTCAAAAGTTGCTAAGGTTGACTGGCCTAGCCTACTGTGATGTTGGGATAAAATGAAGGTCGTCCCCACATGTTACTTGAAAATGGATAAAATACAAGTATTAAAAAATAAATGCATACTCTACACAAATATTTTTTTACCTGAGTACATCTCCAAATTTGGGCAATTTAAGAAATGATTTCTGGAAGACACTTAAAATATCCAATGTGCCTTTATATTGGCTAAAGTCACAGACCTTGCTTTAACCCAGCTAGGTAAAGACCATCCCATTGCATTTTCCATACCTTTTAAAATCGAGCTTGTTATGGTTTTTTTTTTTTACTTTTTCTCCATCAGGCACATCAAACATTCCTTGACAAAAAGGAATGACAAAATAATGGATTCTTTCAGCTGTCTTAAACATCAAGCTTGGTGTTGCCTTTGCTTTTGTTTTACTATTTAGCCCCTTCAAACCTTGGGTAGTGGTTCTTGTTTTTTTAATGCCATGCCTACCCATCTCCCATTTTTCAATCCTTTTTTTTTTTGTAGAAAATCTGTATCTGAAGCAATATCAAAAGTGCTGCAACTGTAGCTAAGATACTTACATGGTAATATAATTTGAAGTGGACTTCTAGCTCAGGGAAATCGTGGAGATGCTTGCTCACAGAAAAAATGAGCCAGTAAAGCAAATAATCTACTGCTGAAAAGACAACCCAAATGCAAAGGTTAGCAAGCACAGGGAGAAAAAAGCGTGCTGTGCATTTCCTTCCTTTAGGTGTTTGGCAAAAAGACGGCACCAGCGAGTACACATTTCTTTCTTCTTTACTCAGGGGTAGCACCGACAACTTTTGCTGCTGCAATAATTGTTCATTGTACTTGATGAACCTTTGTGTAATGTACGTGTTCTTAAACTTGATGGTCTGTGGGCTCAGGAAGTTTCGGATGAAGAGGTATGTGCCAAGCAGAACCAAAATTGTCCCCACAAAAGGTAGCACTTTCTTGCCCAGAAAGGACTGCAAAGCTATGACGGAGGAGATCTGGCTGGCAATGTTTTGAATGCTCAGTCTTGTTTTTTCCAGCTGCAGTTTCAGGTCTTCATCTGAAACCAAGAAAGACACATTTAAGCTATCATGCACCACAAACAGATGTTTTGGAATCTTCCATTGATTGTAAATCCACCGGATTGCTTTAAGATAGGTGAGGTCAAGGAAAGTCCAATTCTGGGAATGGAGAATACAAGTCACACTGTCTGCCAGTTGCTTCAGGTTGAAAAAAATATTTTGGATGTTGCCAGCAACCACCATAGCAGTTCCAGCAGCAATGAGAGTGTTTCTGCCTTCGCGCAATCCGCAAGAAAGGAAGAATATAAGCACAAAGCAGCGAAAAGACTGGAAAAAGTACAGATTTACAGACAGGAGAATCCATAAAATATTGGCTGTGATGATAGAAAGCATTGGATAGTCCAACAGGAAGGAATACCCAGGTAGAAGCAGGAAGAGGTTTGCTATTAAACTGATGGAACTGCAGAGAGCAAAGAGGACTAGTTTACTTTTCCAGCTCATCTTCCTTGGAATCACAAAGAGTTCCCATGATTGCTGGAGAAAAGTGACAAAATCCATTTTCTTTATACTTCAGTGATCCAGTACATTCACTTGGTGGAAATAAAACAACAACAAACAACAAATTAATCCTTCAACACAGAGCTTTATTCAGACCTATTAAGGCCCTCAATAAGCATGTAACCAAACAATTGACATCCGTGGCACGATGTAGCAAGCAAGCAGCTCATTTCTATAGTTTTACCTTGAGCCAGGAAAATGACCATGATTTCCAGGGCCTTTGTGGTGATTTCACTGGCTGAGGACAGTGTTTCTCAACTTTAGCAACTTTAAGCTATCCAGACTTCAAGTCCCAGAATTCCCTAGCTAGCATGATGCTGTTCTAAATATAGTGGAACTGGCTACACAAGTCAAAACTAAAGTACTCTTGTAACTTGTAATTTATAAAGCAATTCTAGAGATGCTCACAAGGGAGTAAGTTTGACTGGGTCCACTGACAAAATACAATTCACATTTGAAATTGTATTCATCTTTCTTTGAAAGTAACCCATATTGCTCAAAGTGGACTTGTTTCATTATACAAATGCACAATGGAACTAAAATGTTACACATTAGCAAGGAGCCTCAAGCAAAACAATAAGTCTAACTTCCTGCACTGTATAATTTTTTTCCTGACATAACTTCACTTTATCTCCCAAGTAGCCTACTATGTTTTTAATACCTGATACCATAAAGAAGCTTTTCCTAAATTTCATTTGAAAATTAGTCTTCTTGAAATTGAACCACTATTATGGTTTTTTTTTCTTTTAGGACCACAGCCCTTAGTAAAGGGATACTTGTAGTTGTCAGACATCCAAACATGCCTTCACTTCATCTGTTTTTCCAGATTAACACAACCAATTCTCTTAATTATTTCACATTGATTTGAGGTTTGGTCCTTCAACCATCCTGGTTGTCTTCCTCTGAACACTTCCAGAGATACCAGTGTTGCTTTTGAAATGTGGTTCCCCAAATTAGAAAAATACCGCATACATCCTGATTCCCAACAAAGAGGAATACAACATTCCGTAGACTTCTAGAAGAACCTTACAGTTAGCAAATACATTATGCCTAGTCAAGTAATGCTAAAACTTACTTACAAATTTCTCCCATGCAAGCATCCTATTAAATTCTTTCATGTTGCATTTCTTGATTCTGATGAGAAATACTAATGGGTGCCGACAAAAGAGTTCATTATGAATCATTCTGCTTGTGGAATCCACCCATCACATGTGTAGAACAAATGACAAAGCAGCCAAAATGGTTCTGCTTTGAAGGTGATTAAATGTAGGATTGTTTGCAAGAAGAATTTCTAATGATTTGGGCACAACAGTAAAAAGATTCTCTACAGACTCTTTAGGGTCCAACTAGATGCAGCTTGAAATATGTGAATGGCCCTGAGTTGCTGTGCTGCAGATTGGGGAAAAAATTGTGGAAACTTGCTGGAAGCCTGGGCATTTCTGTAGGCTCATCTTGGATCACAGCTCAGTGTGGCTTTTGTCCACCAGGCAAAGAAGCTGCTGCTGGTGTTAATAGTTCCTATCCTGGAATAATAACAAGTTGAAGGATTTGAACAGTCTTAAGGTTCCTTCATCCACAGCGCCACATTTATTAACAAGATGCCCACTTGTTGAATTGATGAAAAGAAGCAATGAAGATCTGGAATCTTCAGATCTTTACTGTTATCTATTTATTGCCTTTTAATCATAAAAAAGGGAAAGAGAAAGAAAAAAAAGACAAGATGACAAAGATGGAGATACATAAATTGTCAAAGAAAAGAGAGGAGTGGGGAAAAAAACTACATCAAAAGAGTGCTAATGAAAGTGTTAAAAAAGACAAAACTGTACTGTTATATGAATATGTCATTAGAGTAAATCATCTATATATACTTAACTAATGCGAACATTATTCAAGTACATATATATTTCTAACACATTTCACATATTTCATTCATTTCTTTATATTTGCATATCAAGTTGATTTATTGACAATAAATATCTATAAGATGAATGTTAGATGTTTTAGTTTTGAAGGATTTAACAAATTATTTAACAATTTAGCAACAGCACTGAAAAAAGTAATTCATGACCATTTTTCACACTTATGACCATTGCAGCATCCCCATGGTCATGTGATCAAAATTCAGATGCTTGGCAACTGACTCATATTTATGACCGTTGCAGTGTCCGAGTGATAAGCAAAGCAGAGGTGGTATTCAGCAGGTTCTGACCAGTTCTGGAGAACTGGTAGCAGAAATTTTGAGTAATTCAGAGAAGCAGAAAATACTACCTCTGACTGGAGATTTTACAGTATCCTTCCCCTGCCACGCCCACCAATCACACCCATAAAACCGGCAGTAAAAAAATTTGAATCCCACCACTGAAGCAAAGTAAAAAAACAGATTCACTTAAGAATTGTGTTACTAAGTTAACAACTGCAATGATTAACTAAATAACTATGGCAAGAAAGGTCGTAAAATGTGGCAAAACTCAATTAACAACTGTCTTGCTTTGCAACAGAAATTTTGAGTTCAGCTGTGCTTGTAAATTGAGGACTACCATACATTAAAGCTTCATTTTCATCCTATACCAGTTGGTCCAAAATTCTTAAACAAAAAGTTTAAGAATTCCCAGACTCCTAGGAATTGAAGTCTACACATCTTAAACAGAAACACTGACTTACAGAGTAACATTCTGTAATATGAAAATCAGAATTAATTGTAAGAAAGAAGTGCAACTATTTCATAAAGACTTGCAATGGTGTTGAAATCTGTCCAAGGGAGTTTAACCAAAGTCATAAAGTCATGTGGTGAAATAATTATCTGAGAATTAATGCTCACATATTATTGGGATATTCAGATATGTCTTCTCACTGAGAAGGCAGTAGCTGAAGCTTAGGACTGCTACTGAAGAACATCTGTGTCTCATTGCATTTTTATGTCTGCCCTTAAATAAAAGTATTGCTAGATTCAAATCTAAAAATACGTTCGCTAATGACTGAAATCTAACTTGATTTTAAAAGTACCAGTATTCATCTGACTGGGTGTGAGATTGCAATTGTTGATGAAGTGCCCTTAAAATGGCTTATTTTCAATTATTATGGATGTATTTGTTTTAGTCTACCACGTTACCTCAGAATTTTATGGACTGATTATAGGATATTTGTAACCTTACAAAGCAAGCACAACAAAAAGGTCAAACAGGAAAGTGAAATAAGTAGAGTGTATTGAAAAATGGTAAGGAATGATGATAAACACAAAAATTTAAACTGAACATCCACAACAGTCACTATTCCAGTGCAATGTAAATACTGAAATGCAAATGTAATTTTAAAATGCTTGGAGGAAGAAAAATATTTTAGCTTGATTCTGGAAATACATCGATGTAGGTAGCAGGTGGGCCTCTCTAGGGAAGGTACTTGAGTTACTTATAAAGTAATAAAGAAGGCATGAAAATCTAATAAATGAATAATAAACATTTGCATTGTGAAAGAAGGATCCATGGTTGTCTGTAGGAGAAGGAGTGGAGGTGGAGTTGGGAGTGGAGTTAAATGAGAAATCAGCCTAAAATCTCTAGGAAGCCACAAACAAAATAACCCCTTTCCCCCTGAATTCCATCGAACCTTATCTAACCCCAAGTAGGTGTTAACTATTAGTTGAGAGCATTGTTGTGCATAGGCATGATTAGCAATAAATCAATCTAATTGGACCTTCACATGTGGACCTCATCTTTCATGCCTGATATTTTTCCTGGGACAGAATTCTATCTGTGTAAATCAATGTTCTCTTCAAATTCAGTCCATATAAAATGAATAATAGTGTGAAATGATGAAAACTATTGATATAGTTACATTCTTCACTAACAGCCATTCTGATGGTTGTGGGCAGCAAAAGATAGATTGCTATAGATTATCAGTACCCTTTCCGAAGCAATGCCAGGTGAGCGGGCTCAGAAAGTGTCAGCTGTAAATTGTAGTGTAATAACCAAGGTTTCTTAATAATATGGTCCATTCTTTCAAGATAATGTGGCCTTGTGAATTCCCAGTAAACTGAGCAAATGTTGGAGGGTAAAACTGTTGGGTAAAACTGTCAAGTTAAACTTACTCAGGAGTGACTGCTGAACAGAAATTTGGGATGCAGACTCATTGCCCCTGTTAACAACTTCCATAAATGCTAACACACACACACACATATACACATACACATGGGGAGGAGGGGGGGAGAGAAGAGGAAGAGAGAAATGCTGGTGCAGTGCAAATCTATTTTCATGGCCTGAAAAGGCTCTCATTTAAAAAATAGAGAAGAAAAAGAGAAGAAAGCTGCAGTAAGAACTGCATTGTTTTTTCATCTTTTCTTTCCATTCAGTTCTTGAAATTCCCTACCTAGCATAATCACAGTCTATCTTCCAGTTGCAGAACTATGCTGTATGTCCTCTCAATAGTCAAGTTTTGATTTATGGAAGATTTTCAATTAATGCGCAATGGATACAAGGTGATGTTTTTGCCTCTGTTGCTGTACTATTACAGTGTGGAATGCTTTCAGCGATGTTCTATTTTGTCCCCAGGAAGGTTTTTGTGGAGTGTCTAGCAGAGGATCAGAAACAAATAACAGTAACCTGCCCAAGACCGTATATTCTCTTCCAAGCAATTACATTTATTGTTGTTATCCACATGGGTCCGTAGGAGCAAAGTCAGCTAACTGTCGATCTCGTTGTTCAGCACTCTGCTTTCAGGGAATAAATGCAGCCAAGAGATCTGCTTTGGGATTAGCAATTGTTGGTATTTGAAAACAAAGCCTTTTCTTCTGCTTTTTCTTTCCAGCCTCTGAGGAGGGTGCTCTGGAAGAAAAGGGGGATGCACCCAAAATATTGGGGTCCCTGAAAACCCAAGATGAATTTAAACAAAGGCTATATATTTGACTTTATGATCTTGGTGCACAGATGTCCTGACACTGAGCTGTGATCCATTATAAATGATTCAATAGCATGAATCATTTATAATGATGAGTATAGGTCAGAAACTGCCACAGGACAACACACAACAAAAATGTCAGCAGTATCTACAGAAATGGGTCAAAAAAGTAAAAATGGAGGATATAGCCCCAGGATCAAAGCCCTACTCCTGTTTAATGTGCATTGCTGAGGGCCTAGGCTATTATCTGCTAACAAATTATTAAGAGCCTTTATAAGTCATTAAGTTGCTTTAGTCAGAGCTGCTGCATTTTAATTACCTTGGCTCGGCTTTGGCTTGATATAGCCATTGTTAGACTCAGCAGTTAGTTAATGCCTACCTTGACACTTATTGGAAGGAGAGACTGACCACAAATGCTTCAGTTATAGGAAGTGTTAGTCAAGCTGATCGGTTGTGGATTTGTAACTTTGCTAAAGAATTTTGCAAGTGGGCCCAGTAGTGATATAAGAAAATGTAATGTGGTATTTTGCTTAAGCTGTGGTCAAGAATGACCAGGTAAAGGTCTAGAGGTAAAAAGTTCATTGTTAGCATGTTAAAAAGTGCACCCAAAGGTGAAGAGCTAAGCTAATTAAATGCAACTTCCCTGTGCTTATTATGGCATTTTAGCCTAAAATATGCATTGCTTCAATAAAACCGAAAAAAAGGGCTGATATATCAGGAAATTCCAATGTGTGTATGTGGTTTTATAGTATAAAACAACTTGTTGTATATTGACATCATGCTTGATTTGAACTTAGGTCCCAAGCATTCATCTTTATTTCTGTGCAGAAATAAAGTGTTGAACCTTGTATAAAATCAGTACCTACCCACCCTCCTAGAGAATGAAATATTTTGGGGGAATATTAAAAAGGCAGGATAGACTATCTCCCCTAAAGGGGAAATGGGGGGAAATCTTAAGAGAGGCAGAAACCAGCCCCAATCTCCCTGCCTCAAGCAGAAACTGAGGAGGCCAACTTTTAGAAATGCGGATTTGGTAATCCATTCAGAAAGAATGGGTCAGACAGAAACTCCAGATAAACAACACAATTATGCAAGCCAAAGAGTGACAATATTAGCTCAAAGAAACACCTAGGATTTGCATTTCCTCTTTTGCCTATAGAGTCAGCCATGACCCCTACATGACCCCATAGGAATCAAGTAGGTGTAAAAAAACCCACCCATTCTCAACTCCATTTTGTCAGCTGTCCCAGAACTGCATGCTGTGTGCATGTTCATTCTGTTCTCTAATAAACAGACATTTCTTTCTTAAGTAGCTCCATTATTATTCCTGGCTTGGAGCTGGAACAAGATTTTTCTTCCAACAATCCCAATTTCCTCTCTCAGCATGATTATAGGCTCAAATTGCACTGGATAAAATAAACCTGATGTTGGGCAATTCATATAAAAAAGGACAGGCCTTTAATCCGATCGTTGTGACTACCATCTTCACTTTCTCTCTCTTTAGGCAACTCTGAGTACTGTCTACTCAGTGCTATCTACTGGTTTAGATCTGAGATCAGAAAGTGGGCTCATTGCTGCCCAAGGCAAGGTCAGTCAAGTGCTGACTGCTTCCCCAGGAGTAAAAATAGAAAAACAACCAGTTATCTTGTTACTTTTTCAGAAGATCCCAATCTTTCTCCTGGTAATAACTTCTCTTGGCCTATGGCTGAATTCTTGCTGGGTTTTGATTTATGCAACTCAATTATGTACTTCAGACAGAAAAGTAGAATATTTTGTTGAAGGATTAGCAAAATTGTTTCATAACATTATTCAATATGGTTACATCACAGCTCAGTTTACCGGAGTCTGGTCAAAGACATATATTTAATTTAGGTATGGTTTAAAAAGTCGTAAGAATTCTGAGAGTTCAAGTCCACATGTCTAAAATTTGCCAAGGTTGAAAAACATGGACATATATGACCAAAATAAAGTAGACGTAGCTAAGTAATATTTTTTGCTATGATTGCTACTGTACAATTTGAATTTTTAAGGTTTTATTGCTGTTCTGTTCATTTTTAGCTGTTGCTATTTGTTTTGGTTCAGTGAATTTTAAATGGTTTCATAAAGAATAAAATAAACATAATGGAAAAGTTAGTCATTCATGCTAGTTTTCCCCAATATGCTAGTTCCCTATTAAACTTGGCCTTCCTTTTTCCAGTAAATGATGTAAAAGACAAGATCTTCGGATGTGACCAATGCTTCTTTAGGTTTGACAGAAGGTCTTGAGAGGCACCATATAATATCACCTTTCTATACAGGGCATGAAGGATCAGTTCTTTATAAGTCACATTTAAAAAAAACTTTCCATCAAGTTATTGGAAACAAGAACAATATAAAATACATTAATGGTCACGATTCATATCCTTGTCCACATTTTCTATAGTTGGCTTCCCTACAATAAATAAATCAACTTATAAGACAAAAACATTTGTAGACTATAATTCCAATCCCTGTAGCAAGGGTCTCCAACCTTGTTAACTTTAAGCCTGATTGACTTCAACTCCCAAAATTCCCCAGCCAACTGGCTGAGGAATTCTGGGAGTTGAAGTCCTCCAGACTTAAAGTTGCTAAAGTTGCAGACCCCTGCTCTAGAGCAGAGGTCACCAACCTTTTGAATCTCAGGGACCACCAAACTCATAATTTTAAATCCCGGGGACCACTAATATGAATTTTGACTGATGGTGACTTGCTGTCGTTGGTGGGAGACAGAGAGAGACAAAGAGAGAGAGAAATCTGATCTAACTTCTCTCTCTCTCTCTCTTTCACACACACACACACACACACACACATACACACACATCCCTCATATACCACACACCCTCCAAGGCAGCCACATTCCTAATCTGCTTAGAAGAAGAAAGAAGTGGACAGAAGCAACTTAGTGGCCAGGCAAGTTCCCCTTTCCGCCCTTTCGCCCCTTCTCTCACTATCTCGTGTTCCGACGCAAGCCTTGTGTTCCCATGTGGGCGACCTAGCCTTGTGTTTCCATGCAGCCTGGGTTAGTTGTATTTGGGGGTGCTCTGGTTGTTATATTTCTCTGCTGACCACCAACATTTTCTTGTGGACCACTGGTGGGCGGCCCACCAGTTGGCGACCACTGCTCTAAACTACATCAGAGGATACAGAGGACTAAAAAAATATAATCTTTCCAAAGAGGTTGCCTGCAATCTCTGGATGAATAGAAGCACTTCTCTTCACTAATAGTTGCTAAACTAAAGCAGGATGATGAATTTTATTTCCTGATCTAATACTGAGAATAAACAATATAGTTGTAAATTACTGTAGACAGACTGAAAAACAAGTTGTTGCCTTCTGCACACTAACTTGGGATGTGGCCAGAATGTTTTTAAGTGGTTCAAACTTGGAAATAGATACAAATAAGCAAAGCCACTAACTTAGCGGGCGATTTTATGCAGTTACAGTAACTGAGCATTCCTAAAGGACCAATATATATTTGAATGTCTAGAACTCCATACTGTCAGAATTGAAAACTTTACACTGTTTGCAATATGTTATATCAACTCTAATTAATCCTGGAAAGTTGGTGTGCATCCCAATGGTGACTTTCCTGAACAAGGAAATGGGAATTTTCTCACAATGCTGAGGCTATTGAAGATTGGCGGAGGGGGTGATGTTGATTCCCAAGACTATACATACCCTGAATCAGAGGTGATATTCAGCAGGTTCTGATCAGTTCTGGAGAACCAATAGCGGAAATTTTGAGAAGTCCAGAGAGCTGGCAAATACCACCTCTGATTGGCCCTGCCCCCATCTATTCTCTACCTCCTGAGTCCTAGCTGATTGGCTGGGTCTTGTTTTGTTGCTCTGCCCAGGAGACCGGAACTGGAAAGCAGGCTAGTGGAGTGGGGAGGGAATGGGATTTTGCAATAACCTTCCCCCTGGAGTGGGGAAGAGAATGGGGATTTTTACAGTTTCCTTCACCTGCCATGCCCACCAAGCCACGCCCACCAAGCCATGCCATGCCCACTAAGCCACACCCACAGAACCCACAGTAAAAAAAATTGAATCCCACCACTCCACTGAATATATACTTGCCTTGGAGGTAGCACCTTTGAATATTGTGATTTCCTGGGAAACACGTACAAGATTACTTTTTCACAAAGAGCAAGCAGTCTTTCTTTAAGATGTGTCAAGCAGCATCTTTTTTATTTCTGTATCTCTGCAAGTCAAGAAGCTTTAAATGATTCTACTGGGTCTTAAAAGTTATGTTTGCTTTGCGAATGCTGAATATACATGGAGCTGTTTTTTTATACATGGTTTTTGATTCTGGAAGAATCTAGCAGCTAACCTGTCTTATTGAATTCCCAAATATAAGTAGGACATTCAAAATGTGTAAAACATTTTGATCACTCAGCTATTTTTGAAGTCCCATATAGGAAGATCTACTCAGAGACATAAAGTTGCTGTCACTCTTGATGTGTAGAAACAACAGAACAAGCATTTTTTTCCAGGGCCTATATTACAGCGACATTATTGCTAGCTTGATTTTACTATTTATTGTATAAATATACAAGGCACATAGGACTACACCTCCTTGCTGCTTTCATATATCAGCCCTGCTACAATATATAATATTGCCAGGTTAGGGTGGCAGCACTTAAAACTCCTCAAAAAATGGCCTGTGCCACAATCCAGTTTTAATGTGCACAAAACTCATTATTATAGATATAATATAAAACATAATATATTCTGATGGATTTCATTTGCCCTGTCTTCATTATATTTGCTTTAGATTTCTGTTTTTGTATCTATTAGATTTGTATATAATTTTATTTTGTTGATATTTTTTTCTTTTTCTTTGCATTCTTGTAACCCCATCCTTCTTCTTATGTTGGTCTTTGACCATAAAAGCTTGTTTCAATTTGATTTGCCCCGATAGCTCTCCAATAAGCCAGCGCCATTTTTCATGGAAAAGTTACACATCTTGAACAATGCTCTATAACAGCATAAAACCTTTTGAAAAGAAGTTTCACCAGAAGGCAAAAATACACAGTTAGTTTCCTACAGTAGTGGAATTTAGGGTAAGACTTTCAGAGAATGAGCAATCCAATTCTATTATTATACAAGTCCAAATCAGGGGTGGGATTCAAATTTTTTTACTACTGGTTCTGTGGACATGGCTTGGTGAGCATGGCAGAGGAAGGATACTGTAAAATCTCCATGCTCTCCCCTTCCTGGAGGAAGGTTACTGCAAAATTCCATTTCCTCCCACCCCACTAACCTGCTTTCCAGCTCCGTTCTCCTGTGCAGGGCAACAAAAGAAGACCCAGCTAATCAGCTGGGATTCAGGAGGCAGAGAATAAATGGGGTAGGAGCCAATCAGAGGTGGTATTTGCCGGTTCTCCAAACTTCTCAACATTTCCACTACTGGTTCTCCAGAACTGGTCAGAACCTGCCAAATACCACCTCTGATCCAAATACAGAAATCTGCCTTTTGCCTCAACTAATCCTGTGCCTGGTTAACCATTTCTATGAATAATTCAAATCTTGTTACGTTGTAGAAATAAAGCATTTGCTGACAATGAATGGAAATGTCAAAGTGAGTAATTAAGCAGCAAAGGCTAAAAATACTTTTTGTTTCCAATGGATGATAATCGCTCCTTCTGAACCATCATATCAAGACTTCTGCTTTTCTTTTCTTTTTTTTCATGGGAACTATCATAAAAGGAAGCCCACTTAAGGAACTGTGGCATCACCCATGAACTCTCATAATAACAGCTATTATAAAACTTTGACAGATTTAATAGACCAGAAACTGTCATGCTTTCATCATCAAGGTGGCTGGTTTGGGCCAGAATTCATAAGTCTGGATAAATGCACTTGTCAGAGAAATGGATCACCTTGGCTCCATTTCTAGTCAAAGACAAGCCAGCATTCAGTTAAAACTAATTGTTGCTTGAACATTCTTCAAGAGAAGGGCTACACAGAAAAGGTGACAAAAGCCATGGTGACCAAGCAACTTGACCTAACCTATGTGTTTTCTTTTTTGGATCCTTTGAGATCTTCAGTCGAATGGAATCCATAGTTATATGTTGTCAGCTATGTAGTCCAAGCAATGGGTCCAGTAGTGGGGTTCAATTATTTTTACTACCAGTTCTGTGGGCATGGCTTGGTGGCATGGCATGGGAAGGATATTGCAAAATCTCCATTCCCTCCCCACCCCACTAACCTGCTTTCCAGCTCCATTCTCCTATGCAGGGCAACAAAAGAACACCCAGCCAATCAGCTGGGACTCAAAGGGAGGCAGAGAATAGATGGGGGCGGGGCCAGTCAGAGGTGTTTTTTGCTAGTTTTCCAAACTGCTCAAAATTTCCGTTACTGTTTTTCCAGAACTGATCAGAACCTGCTGAATGCCACCTCTGTATGGGTTCTTATTTTTAGAAGACAGACAGAGGATATTCCTCTTCATCTGATTCCCCTCACCCTTTGTTCTACAGAATTGTAAAATCTTGACTATTGTTTATTCTTGACAGTATTATATCATTTTTCTTAAGTGATTATTCATTCTATTTTCCCGTTTCATCTTAGAAATACAGGAATATAATATATTATTATATAATATAATAATGTTATATTATATTATATTTAATAGAAATTTAATAATAGTAACACACATTCAGTGCTGGTAAACCAGTGGTATGAAAGTGCCAACAGTAAAAGGGAAAGAAGGATGTGTGCCTTGTCTTTATGGTTGTGAGGAGGTGATGGAAGATTTTAAGGATATTTTGATTTCTCTCGTGAGATGGGAAAATTGCCAAGGTTGAAACTACCAGAAAGCCTGGACTGCAATTTTCCCTGAGGGTCAATCAGCCACAGGCTCAGCTTTGGAGGTGACTAACAAATTCTTCTTTGTCATCTAATTTCAATTAGGATTATCTAGGCCAGTGCTTTTCAACCTTTTCACAGTACCACATCATTCTGGTAGTCTAAAAACAAGCTGAGTATTGTTTTCTCTACTGTTTAATTTTATTAAGGAGCCAAAACTTCACTTCTTCATTGCCTTAACCCCTATACTTTCAACCTTGTGAAATATGTTTTTCCCTAGAATGTTGAGGTAAACCCTCTAGATGGGGGTTCCTCATGGTGGCTGAACAAGTGGAGCCACCTGTCTGCTATGAGCCATAATCTGAGATGACTTATACAAATCAGGTACAGGTCTGAAATGGCCTAGATCAGTGTTTTTCAACCTATAGTATACGTACCACTGGTGGTATTTCAGTACCTGGCAGGTGGTATGTATACCATGAGTTAAAAAGTGTTATACTTTTTAAAACACTTTTTAACAGTGCTTTTCAGCTCATGGTATACATACCACCTGCCAGGTACTGAAATACCCCCAGTGGTACGTATGCTATAGGTTGAAAAACACTGATCTAGGCCATTTCAGACCTGTACCTGATTTGTACAAGTCATCTCAGATTATGGCTCATAGCAGACAGGTGGCTCCACTTGTTTAGCCACCATGAGGAACCCTCATCTAGAGGGTTTACCTCAACATTCTAGGGAAAAACATATTTCACAAGATTGAAAGTATAGGGGTTAAGGCAATGAAGAAGTGAAGTTTTGGCTCCTTAATAAAATTAAACAGTAGAGAAAACAACACCCAGCTTAAGTTTTTAGACTACCAGAATGATGTGGAAAAATATATAGATCTTTCTGTTTGCTGGTACTAAAATGCATAGCTAATGCATCTCTGAGGAACTGATCTCTTCCATTACCTGTCATTAATACAGCTACTTGATTGTCCTGAAATATTATTTCCAGAAAGCTCTGTCTGGAACATCTAATGCTCTCAGTCACTTCACATTTTCCATCATTTGTTCTACAATGCCAGTGCAGACTTTTCTGGCCTGCTGTTAAGAGGCCTCAGTTAGCAAAGTACATCAGTTCAGCTAACCTCCAGCTAATTAATATATATATTAGCCCAATGCATATCTGCTAAGGGTCTGGTTTGTAAATGATGGTGTCTCTCTGCAGTTTCATTTGGCTCTGCCAGCTATTATAACCATTCCCATCTCCTGTCTGAGTTTGTTTTTCTTTTTTAAAAAATATTGCCCATTAACATCAAAACTTCTTTTGCATAATATCAAGTCTCCTGGTGAGAACATGGAAGTGGTTTTCTATTGTCTTCCTGAATGATCTTTCCAAGTTCCCAGGCTAGCCTATAGCTCTAGTAATCCTGGTATTTCTGGTATTACTTCTAGAACCGGGGTGTCAAACTCAAGGCCCAGGAGCCAGATCTGGCCCCCAGAGTTCTTAGATCTGGCCCATGGGGCTGCTCTGGAAACAGTGAAGGACTGACCTACAGTGCCTCTGTTCGAAAAAAAATGGAGCTTGCAGGAGGCTGTTGCAGCTGCAAATGGGGCTTGGGAGACCTTTTTCGCTGGCAGAGTGCTTGGGCCTTCACAGGTGCCCCCGACATGAGTGATGTTGAGCTGGCTATGCCCACCCTGGCCACACCCACTCTTCCCTGAGGTAACCCTGATGCGTCCCTCAATGAAATCGAGTTTGACACCCTTATTCCAGTGGTGGAATTCAAAAAAATTTTACTACCGGTTCTGTAGCTGTGGCTGGGTGGGCGTGGCAGGGGAAGGATTCTGTAAAATCTCCAGTCAGAGGTGGTATTTACCAGTTCTCTGAACCACTCAAAATTTCTGCTACCTGTTCTCCAAAACTGGTCAGAACCTGCTGAATACCACCTCTGCCTTGTTCTAGTATATCATGCACTAAGTGCATCCCTGGTGAGCTTTTGGGGTTCAATCAAAGTTGTTTAAGTGGCTCTTCCCACAGCTCCGTCAGCAGCCCCTTAGGATTTTACTATTTTTAGCCAAATTAGAAAAACAATGTTGTGCAAGCTCCCAGGCCTTGGGGGAAGCTTGCAACATTGTACAAGGCATGGGTCACAAGACTCCTTTTGTCACTCTGATCTCATTTGCCCATCTCATAGATGCCACTAGGACTCTTGGAAATACGATTTCCATCTTCTACATTAAAAAGCCTATTCTGCATTCAGTTCACTAGCATATATGATCTCTGTCATCTGAGGACCAAATCACCCTTACTACTGCCTTCAGGATCATTTTGAGGGAAGATGCTCACAAGGGCAACTCCTTCAGTTCTACTTTCTCTACAGGAATATGAGTAAATTCTTTTTTTACTTGCAAGCACAAATTGAGAACCTCTGTTTTATGCCTAATGGTTGTTTGTTAATGACCCTGATTTTAAACAATTCTCTTTGTAACATATACATTTTATCTCATGTTGGCACCGCCACTTCTAATTCTCAGCAGGTTGTCCACAGGTTGACAAGTTTTCTTCTCTTCTCTGCTTGTGTCCCCATTTTGTCTCCTCTTCTCATGTCTGTACCTGTCCTGTGACTGGCAACAATTGCCACTTCTGCCACCAGCAGCGTGGTCAGCTTGTGTTGGGAAGTCAGGTCATGCCATCATAGTCCTGAGTAATTTTAAATTTAAAAAAAATTGCATCAAAGGGGTAGAGAAATAAACTAATCATGGCATTGCTAGGAGATAGGCTAATGACTGCTGTGACTTATTTTCTTGTCTGCACATATTCAGAAGAAGAATTTCAAAGCATCTGTATTTAGTCTTCCCAAGCTGAGTAATTCTTTTCTGTTTTAATGAGGTTCTACTCCTGAGTACAGCATCTCATCTCATGGCATCAGGGAAAGGCATTGCAATGGGGGGACCCACTTCATGTCCCAATCAAGACCCCAAATCAAGATCAGATCAAGATGAAGATATCTGAGTTCATATCATCCAGCATACTACTTTGTGTCCTTCAGCCATATTTGTTATCAACCAAACAACTTAAAATAGCCTTTTTAAGCTTATTACCCTTCGAATATATTACAATAGAATTCCCATTATTAGCATCATCTACTGGCTGAGAACTGGGAGTTGTAGCTCAACACCTCAACACATCTGAAAACCATTAAGCAGGCAACACCTGAGCTAATCCAATCCTGTTTATATTGACTATCTAGAATGCTTTGTGGAGTTCAGTATCTCTTTTTGCCACACAGCTGTATTCTAAGCAGAAGGGTCTAGGGCAGAGGTATCTGACCTTGACAACTTTTAGAGTTTGGACTTCAAGTCCCAGAATTCCCCAGTCAGCCATTCTTAGAGCTGGCTGGGGAATTCTAAGAGTTGAAGCTGACAAGCCTCAAAAATTGCCAAGATTGGACACCTGGTCTAGCGGAAAGAGAACATTCACACTCATAGATATAGCTGATTGATCCCAAGCATTGGAAGGCCTTTACTGTGAGAAGCCTTTGCTATTCAGATATTCCACCTAGATATTTGTATCATGTAATTCTTTGGTGCTGAGTCAATGCTCAATAGTCTCTTTCAAGAGCAAATCAGGGAACTGTTAAAGAAATGGAACACAGTGTGTGGCTATTCAGCACAGTCCTGAAAGGTGAGTCATGCCATGAGAACATTTGCAGTTGTTTTGCAGGCAGATAGGAAGATGCTGCTACATTTTTTAAAAAAGACTGTCTTTGTAAAGAGGATCAAAAGCTTTCATGATTTCTCTGTGATACAGAAGGTTTTTTTTCCTGTAATATATCCTATAATGCAGAGATGTTTTCAGTTCCTGCTTTAGGCACCCAGGATTCCTCCATGATTATTGTCATCCACAGAGGGAACAATCTTGATACAACCAAAATAGACCTTCTTCAGCACATTAAAAAACAAGCAAACAGAAAATTCCATTTTGGCCACTGCATTGACTTTTTTGATCACATCCTATGAGTACCTTTCATACAAACCTAGATGGAGAGAGAACATGTTTAAATGGATGGTAGTTGATTCATCAAAGTCCAGGAGAGTAAGATGAAGGAGGAAGGTTAAGGTGCGGGGTGAGATGTGGGAAAAACTAGGGTGAGGGAGGTCTGCTACAATGGGAGAATGACCCTGTAGCAAGTGTAACTTCAAAACCAGGTTATCAGTAGCTTTGGGGGGAAATCTGTTACAACGTTGAATGATCGCTAAGTGGTTGTAAGTTGAGATCTACCATATCAGCTTTGGGGTGTTAGAGGTTTAAGACAGCTCCCCTACTCAACCTTTTCATCCAAACAGGGACCTGCTTAAGTCAGAAATCAAGCAGGCACTGACTTTGACATAATTTAGGTACATGTTGAAACTATTTAGCATCTGAGATACAATAGCACAGGTAAACTGCTTGAGGCTATTATGTATTGTATTATACTGTATTATGACTATTATTGTACTCTCTATACTTTTATTCTCTGTGTGTGTGTGTACATACATGGTATACACACACACACACACACACAGAGGGTCAACTTCACTCAGGCTAATCTACATTATAAGTTTGTCATGAACATAAAGGAAAGTTATGCTAAATGTGCTATAGAAAGCTCTTAATTAAAAGGTGGAATATAAATGCAAGAAATAAATATGTAGACTAATACTGACACAGTACATCTTTGCACTAGCTAGGAATCATGGCCTGCAAGTGTTGTACAAAAACTACTTCAAATAAGATAAAATAAACATCAAAATTAATAGAAAATGGACAGGCTGCAAGATTTATCAACTTTGAATAACCTAAGGCTAACTTAGGGCAGTTAGTTTGGATCAATGATTGGAAATCCATTTATTTTTGCTTGCCAAGGTGATCCTTATTATGACTATTATGACTATGGTTACCACTAATTTTTATTTATTGTGCTAGACTGATGGTAGGAAGCCCATGTATAAGACATATGTAGGAGCTGCCCATCTATTCTTGTAGACTTCTGCAGCAAGCCATAAATTAGATTGGTAGAAGATTGTATCTTATACTTGGCTTTTGACTGATGTGTGACAGGCCTCCTGTCCCCAAACATATGTTAGCTGATGGATTTTAGTTGTACTATAAGACACTTAAAAGCCACCTCTAACATTTTCTCTTTCTAACTCCCCTGCTGTACATGGTTATTTTGCAGAGGTATTTCCCCAGCTCTATATAAACAATAAAGTCAGCTAGTAGAACAAATAACTGTACAATGACAGACCTAACATGCTTCTCAAACGACAGGCTTGTAGTGATGGATCATATAAATGGAATACACACAGAAGTACATAAGGATTGTTGAGACCTTCTCCCTTCAGCTATTTTCAAAAATCAGTAACTTTTATATTAAACTTTTGTTCTAATTCCTGACTCATCTGACCAGCTGCAACAAAACTTAAGCCCATGTCACACTGCACCAACGGATGCAAAGAGGATGTAAAACGGACAAAAAAGTTTGCCATCTGTTGGTTAACGCGATGTACTCACTGCCTCCATTTTGCTTCCTCTCTATCCATCCAGCATCCGTTTATTGACGT
>BHFT01008778.1:0-40822 GCA_004320025.1 Laticauda laticaudata
CAGTTTTGGCAAGCTGCACCTCTCCAAATAGAAAGATCTCCACACCACAAAACAAGACAAAGCACGCTTGAGCCACAGACAGCTCCCTCTTGAGTGCCGTCCAATCAAACACCCCCACACCTTAGAAGCACAGACAGACTCCCTTCTGATGGCCTCCAACTCAAACACCCCCCACCAGCACCCAGGTGATACCAGCTTGCTGATGAGAAGCAGCCGTCCTTGTCAACTGAACCAAGCAGCATGAGCCTCAACACAAGAACAGAGTGCTGCCAGCCAATCATAAGCCACAAAACAGACAGAAGAAACAGGAAACACCAATCAACATCAAACTCAGAGTCCAATGAACACAGACGCCAGTTAACGTAGCCATCAGAAGAGACCAGCCTCAAAATTGTGAAACAGAGGATAGACTCACTTCCATCAGAAGCCTGATGATGGCAGATGAGATTCTGCTGAAAGCGTTCTACATATTAAACAGAACTACAATGAGCTAACAACTTTTTACAGAACTAACAATGACGTGGGCTAATACCACAAGGAAGCTAGAACAGACATATATATATTATATATATAATATATATTATAGTATAATATATATATATATTATCTATAATATTTTTGAAGCTTCACGGATGGTAGCTGTTCAGCTTGGAATTATCCCAGTCATTGTAGTGCTTTTTAAGTTGTAGCAACGTTTCAGCAGAATCTCATCTGGCCATCATCAGGCTTCTGTATGGATGTGGTCTCACAGCCTTTGGTTTCAAATTCGAGGCTGGCCTATCCTGATTGGTGGGAGTCTTGGTCTGTGTTCACTGGACTTGGAGTTTGAGATTGGTGTTCTGGTTCTTCTGTCTGTTTTGTGGCTTTGATGGCTGGCAACACTCTGTTCCTGTTGGAGGCTTTCAGTGCAGCTTGGCTTCGTGTGAAAGGACGGCTGATATCCATTAGGAAGCCAGGACCTGGGTGCCTGTGGGGGGTGTTCGAGCTGGAGGCATCAGAGGGAGTCTGTTTGTGCTCAGGTGTTTGCCTTGTGGTGTGGAGATCTTTCTATTTGAGAGTGCAGGTTTCCAAATGATTGACAGTTCTGCTGGATATCTCTTCTATCATGCTTTCAGGTCTTTTTTCAATCTTATGGCTTCTCTGATGATTCTGTGTTGGGGTTTCTATAGTGGCTTGGGTTTTAGTGCATTGAAGTTGATGTTGTGACTTGGTTTTTCATGTGTTGGACTAGTGAGGAGGTGTGTTCCAGTTTTTTTACTGCATTTTTGTGTTCATCTAGCGCGGTATTATTCTTTCTATTGGTCTGTCCAATGTATGTGGCCGGACTGTGATGCACAGGGAACTTCGTATATGCCTTGGTTTTCCAGGTCTTTTGTCTTTGGGTTTCTCAGGATGGCTGCTATTTTTTTTTGTTGTTTTGAAGGCCGTCTTGATGTGATGCCTGTGTAGTATCTTACTGATTTTATCTGTAGTACCTCTTATGTAGGGCAAGACAGCTGTTCCATAGGTCTGTTGATCTTCTAGGTCTCTGTTATGTCTTGGTGTGTTTTTGTGGATCAAGCTGGTGATTTTGTTTTTGTGGAAGCCATTGGCTGTACATATAGCATGTAAATTGGCCTTGCTGCTTGTGATTTTCTGCCTTGCACATGATTTTTACGAGTGATATTATGATTCAGATTTTGTGGTTATGTCTTGCTTGTGCTTCTGCTCCTCTAGCTCAAATTTTATTCAGAATGTGTGGTTTTCATGCTAGGAGTTTTCAATGCTTGCATTGTGGTGTCCTCTCAATATAGGGAATAGTAGTGAGTTGGATTAAGACTAAAGTTTTTTATTTAAACTCATGTATAAAACATAGGCAACACACATTGATCTCCCAAGGATGTAAGTCCCAGTCTGCCACCTGCAATAGAAAAGACTAAAGAAAAAATGAACTTTTGTTCATCTGTATATACCTGGATCACTTCATAAGATTGGAGACTGTTTTATGAAATACAAGTCGAATTCTGTTTCATGATAAAGCTCAGGCTATGTCCAGGAATTATGGGTTTTTTGTGCCTTAGGAAGAGCACCTCCTGGAGGGGACAGAGTGCTGTGCCTGGAACAGTTAATCTACTCTGAGAACAGGGCTATGTTGAGATGCTGACAGTTATGTTTATGTAACTGTTTCCTCCAGCACTCGGGTAAATTGGCAAAGGAACTGAATTTTCAGACATAGATTCAAGCCATACACCCATGCTTAGGCTGTGATGAGTCAACACAAGTGAAATATGCAGAATCAGTGTACAGACACACTTAAATACATTCATATACCTTCACCTCTTTCAGTGTAGTAGCTCTTGAACTGTTACCTAATCTAGTTACCTTTGGATCATTGTTTTCATCATGTCCAAATACTGTATGGAATCAAAACTTTCTGAACTAACTGTATTCTTGATATGTAGTATTTTAAACAATTAAAGTGAGGATATACTAAGTTTCACAGTAATGAAATAATTATGATGTATTACTATCCAGATTTACAATTTTTATTGGTAAGTTTAGCAATAAAATATATCTAATAATCAAGAATGTTCTCAATCAGAACCTAGAACTCTAAACACGTTTTATTTCCATGATCATATCTATTGTTCTATTATTGCACAATTATCATCATCATTGTATTACCCAATGCAATCCAGATATGCCATTTTACATGTCTAATATATAGAAATCATGGATAAAAAGTGCAAGTTTTTGATGCAGTTTTTCTTCTTCCTGTATGTCCTTTCAAATCTTCATTTACAATCCATGCAAGAATCCTCCCTGACCAGTGTTGTAAACTAAATAAATAATTTCCCCATACTGTACCTCTAATTCTTGTTCACATCTGGGCCTGTGAGGAATGGAAATTTTCTGGGGTCTATTTCTGGAGACTGTGCCCTGTCAACAGTTCTTTGGCAGAACACAAGGAGTGTGTTCTGGCAGAATCTAATGTTAATTTGATACAAATTCAAATTGTTTATTACAGCCATAATGCCAAATAGAGTAAAATATCAAATAAAACTGTTGTATACATCTTTTTATATATAATGGAAAACCAATGAGTATAATAAGAAATAAATGTGTAGAGAATGTGCCCAAAGTTGCCTTATCAGGGAAATGGGCAGCATATAGATTTATAAAAAAATATATTAAAAGGTCTAATGTTAAAAAGAAAAAATATCTATGGAGCAAATATTCCCTAACCACATAGCAAGAACCCTAAGGATGATTGCATGGATAGTTAGAAAAGATGTTAAATTTGGGGTGGTGTCCAGTATAAGAATAACATCCCTATTCTTTTCATAGTATTGGATGAATGTTAGAAAAGTTGCAGTTTGTTCAGCATATATCTTTTACATATGAATATTTTATTAGGAATAAACAGTGTACATTAGATCTGGACAGTAGATCTAGGATACTTTCAAGAATAGCTATTCCTGTATAGTGAGAACCCCATATTCTGAGTCCCTTGCAGAATTCATGTTGAAGGTCCCATAGCACCCCATTTGATATCAGCAATTAAGTACTTCTGCTTTTTCAGTGGCAGCCCAACACATTGAAAAAATTGCCACTAATGCTAAGGCATGCCTCCTCTTCAATATAATTTAGTGTCCTAAAGTCATTAAAGAATCAACAAATAAGTATCTACCATAAATAATCAACATTAGATTAACCAATCACATATAAGAACATATTTATATTCAAATGGGAGTGAAGTAGTGAGCCCTAAATTCATATTCTTGAAAGCTTGTATTATGGCAAAAATACAATATAATTTATCCATGGACCTTCAATATCATATTCTCTCTTCCCCGACTTCTCTTTTTCACTTCACATCTCCAATTCTTACTATTATACCATTGTTTCTGCTGCTTTGTTTCAAATATGATACTATTCTTCTGAGATTACAAAGCTTGTTGTAAAAAAAAAACCCAATAGATGAAAAACATTGAAGAAATTTCAAAAACCTTTTGGGAAAAGCAATGATACCTTTTTTGTTTTCCTTTCTAAGTTCACCAATATTATCCAGATCAAATATTGAGGGGAAGAAAACACCTCAGGGTTGAACCAGCCATTCTTCTGAGGTGCTTTTGTTCTGAGGTTCTTTTTGTTCTTCATCTTTGGGTAAACAGCAACTGGAAGATTAGGTCCATTTGCAGCTGTTGCCACCATACCTTTCCTATAAACCAGTTTCTCACTTCCAAACCAGCCCTCTAGGGAACCAAGACAGGATTGAAGGGGGTACTCTCATCCCAGCCAGATCTGCTAAAGATAAAAAGGGAAACCAAACAAAAGCTGAGGGTGTCAGTAGTTCAGCCAAGCTGAGGTAAATCATAGAACAATGAACTCCAGAATTTAAATTTTAAAAAAACTGAATGTACTCATATGAAGGTAGGCCAGCTGCTTACCACTACAAGAGCATATGCAGAAATTTATGTGATGGCAAAGGAGTCCCTTTTTTAAACCAACTTTTCAGTTGAGATTTGCCCAATGTCAAATGTAGAATTCCATCAGATTCTTGATTCTATCTATTCTCATCTGTATTTTCTACCACTTCTTCATTTGGATTCTTCCCATCTTGCAACACATAAAATCAGTTAAGAGCAAAGGTATGACTGAGGACAATGTCATATAATATAATACATTATTTTATCTTATTCGTATAAATAAATAAGGAACATGGATCAGACTTTCCTCTGGTGTGCAAATTATTGTTAAATAATTGGCTAGCCACATATGAGATATTGTTACAGAAGAGCAACTTCAAAAGTGCCATGATATATAAGAGCTTTCTCTCAAATGAGGATAAGGATTTCTTTATAGCTTAGCAGTTGAATCAATATGCCAGACCTTTTAAAATTTATTGTGGATTTTGTGACTGTTACATTGAAATATTCTACTATAAGTTTGGAATGGCAGTGTTCCGTAAAATATAATTACATATAAGGCCAATCTGACTAATATGAAGGAGAACTGCCAAAAAGAGTTCTTATGCCAAAGACATGGAGTATTTTTCTGTCACTGCAGTAAAGGGATATTTAGCTTTGAAGCCAAAAGACATGGGATTGTCCTGCATCCACACTTGCAACATGTTAAAATACCCAACCAAATGACATTCTATTTTGCTAGCCCTTTCCAGTGAATTTCTGAAAACTCTCGTGTTTGCAGTTTTATTTTGGCTGATTGTGAGGCCCTGGGTTAAGTTTGCTGTTGCATACATTCCTACAAATTTTACTAAAGTTTATTTTGTCCATGCTCTCTAAACCTTTACACACACACACACACACACACACACACACACACACACACACACACACACACACACACACATCCTTAATAGTGATGACAGATTTCAAATCTAATTCTTGTTTAGCAATATCCTTTAACAAGATAGGAATAATACTTTTTATTTTTTATTAGTGTTGCATCTTGAAGCCATCTTTTCTGCTTGTTTACTCAAGTTTTTTTTTAAAAAAATCTATGAGGAATCAGTTGCAACAGAAAAATAACCTGATCTTGTTGGCTTCATGTAGAAAGTAATTAATACATGACACAACATTAGCAGTACCTGGATTTGGCAGAAGCAAAGGTCAGGCATGAAGCCACTCACCCTCAAAGACCTCCAAGCAGCTGCTTGCTACTGGTTGCCTGTTAAATTTGTTTACTCTTTATGAGATTGATAGTTAGAGAACAGGAGGAAAATTCCTCTGTAACAGATCAGGCACAGGAGCCAAAGCATTCTGCATACTTACTTCTATGATTGCACCATAGGTCAAAAGCTTACATTCCTAAGAATATGTATTTAAGTGCCAGGGCTCAAATGGGAAAGTTATGATAGAAGAGAACAGTGGCTCTAATCTTGGCCTCAACTACTGCTTTACTCATCTTTAGAATACTTTGGCAGGTTACTAATGCATGACTTTCAGGTAGGCTTGAGACCTCTAAAAGGAAAAGGACTGACTTTAAGTGTTGCTTTGATATGCAACAGACCAATACTTCAAGAAGCTGAAGAAAATGAAGTCTGATCTGCTCCAAATTCCACCATTTAGATGTCATAATCCATTCCATGATGTGAACCTAGATGAGCATATTGGATTCAAAACCTTTTATTCTTTCTGCTGATTCTAATGATATCAAATGAGGAAAATAAATAATTTATCCAACTTTAAAGGAGGCTTTAAACATATAACTTATTTGTTCTATACAGTTTTACTATAAGAATAAAATTCACTTGCAGAGAAATTACAAGGCAAGGGCCATATAAAATAAGTCAGTATTCTCGCTTTTTTGCAAATATTGGTGTAAAATCGGGGGGGGGGGGGGANGGGGGGGGGGGAAGTGGCATATGGATTCTCATATTTGGATGATGATGCATGCCCAAAGCAAGAATTTCTTGAAAATTAAACTACCATAGTTAAAACAGGGGTAAATAACTTTGAAACTTGCAGTTTTTGAAGTACAATCCCTAAAATCTGTCTAAATACCAGAGAAAGTAGGATGGGGTGTCAACCCATTTGAGCAGATGCTCAGGATTCATACCTTTGATCATTCTCTGGGGAAAAAAATGCTGTTGAAGAAATTCCTAAGATTTCTAATATGAACATGGATTTGAACAAGGGATATATTTTAATTTAATTAGCACAGTTAATTCATGAAAAATTTTAATGTTACATAGTACATTACATAATGTTACATGTTACATACATACTTTCCTTGATATGAGAATAGCCATACCCCATCTTGATTGAGGTCCTAAATGCTCAGGTTAGCTATTCATTCCTGTTTGTTCTAGAAATATTGATGACTGGTTGACAAGTAGTATGCTGTCAACTCATCCAGCTCTTTTATTCTTTGTAGGGCCTGCATAGTGACATTTTCCCTTCGAAGGCCACAATTATCTTGTTGAAGACAAAGTTGATGTCCCATTCCCATTGGATACTTATCTCTGGACAAGATAGAAATATTCTCAAGAGCTGTGACAAGGAATGTAGCAGCCAAAGGGCAACATGGAGCAAAGATGTGTGTGTGTGTGTGTGTGTATGTGTGTGTTGCTATATAAATAGATGTGTTATGCTGTAAATAGCCCCTGTGCGGCCATAGTCTGATGACAGAAGGACATTCCACATTACCCCAGAAGTAAGCCCAAGCAGCTGTTGCTTGGGGACTACTCCTGGGAATACAAAGGGCAAGCCATTCATACTTTCCAGCCGTACTTGTTTTATTGGATCAGCATCTTCTTTCTTACTCTTTGTACCAACTGCTGCTTTGAACTCATGTCATTTAAGAATCGGAACATAGCCTTTAAGTGCTTTTATCGTGGCTGGTACAATTAGCCCTAAAAATGGTCTGCAGAATGGAATATGTAGGGGACTGTATGTGTCTTTTCTGAAATCATGCCTTTGCTGACGTGTTACTGGCTCCTGATAGGTGTTTTGCTCTTGCAGGGGAAGAAGCACTTGATAACTGCTTAGTAACTTCCCAATACACTCCCCAACAGGATTTCATTTCTAAAATGAGAAGTGTTAGGGTTTAATGCCAAATAGATCATGAGCATCAGCATCACCATTGTGTATATATCTAATGGTTGGTATATTGTCCTTAGAATATTTTAGCAAAGACTGAATATCCTTCTGTCAAAGATGTTCTAATTTATTTTCTGCCTGGCATATGACTACTGAGTAGTGAAATACATTAGATCAGTGGTGGCTAACCTTTTCGGGCTCCTGTGCCAAAAATTGTGTGCATGTTTGCAGCTCATGCTCACGTGCCAGCATCCAGAAGGCAATGTGCAACCCCATGTCCCCTATGCATGCATGCACAATCCCCACTCCCCATGCTGCTCCCTTACCTGCACTGTGCCTCACAGCTGATTTTTGGCAGGCTTGAGACCTTTTTTGGCCTCCCAGAGACTTGAGGAAGGCTTCTGCAGGCTTTGCAGGCTGAAAACTAGCTCTGTTTCATCACTTTCAGTATTGTCGGAAAAATAGGAAGTGATGAAACAGGGCTAGTTGTCAGCCAGCAAACCCTGCAGAAGCCTTCAGAGGCTTTCCTCAAGCCTCCGGGAGGCCGAAAAATGTCTCAAACCCATCAAAAATCAGCTGTGATGTGCGCGTATGCACATTGAGGTAAGCTTGCCTTCAGCTCACGTGCTGGCACAAATGACTCTGCATGTCACCTGTAGCATGCATGCCATAGGTTTGCCATCATGGCACTAGATGACCAAATACTTTTCCAATTGCCTTTAAAATAAGTTGTTCCCTGCCCTCAAAGAACTGATAAACTAAATCAGTTCTTAATTAAGTGAGAGATTTACAAGCATGTTAAAGACTTAGTATCCTCAATAAACCATGAATTCAAAATGTTATACAGGTAGTCCTCAACTTACAACCAGACATTTAGTGATTGTCTGAAGCTACAATGACCCTGAAAAAAGCAACTTATGACCAGTTTTTATACTTATGCTATTGCAGTAAACCTATGGTCGTGTGATCAAAATTTGGCGCTTAGATTTATGACAGTTGCACTGTTCTTGAGTAATGTGATCAGGGGTGGGATTCAAATTTTTTAACAACCGGTTCTCTGGGCATGGCTTAGTTGTTGGGCATGGCTTGGTGGTCATGTGACTAGGTGGACGTGGCTTGGTGGTCATATTATTGGCTTAGCATGCCCAACTAAATATCACTCACATTGAGGCACATATCTCCTCGCCTGGCCTCTCATGACTGTGGGGATGCTGCAACAGTGGTAAGTGTGAAAAATGGTCATGTCACTTTTTTCAGTGCCATTGTAACTTTGAATGGTCACTCCACACAAGCAAAGTACCAACAAAGGAGGGGAAAAAAACTCCAGAGAAGTTCCTAAGACAGGAAGACTAATCCGGCCAAGAATGTAGTAAGGGTTAACCGAGAAGCAATTTCTGTAAGAAACATCAGAATGTTTCCTTCCTGCCTTCCTTACAGGATTAAGCCAGTAATTTCTTCTAACAACCAGTTCTCCGAACTGCTTAGAATGTTAACAACCAGTTCTAGCGAGTAGGTACGAACCTGTAGAATCCCACCCCTGAATGAGATCACTATTTGTAACCTTCCCATCAGGCTTCCAACAAGCAAAATCAATAGAGGAAGACAAATTTGCTTAATGACCACATGATGCATTGAACAATTGCCATAGCTGGTGAACCACTGTGGCATAAAAGGTTCTAAAATGAGGAAAACTCACTTTACCTCATTTGTGTATGAAAAAATAACATTTTTATTTCTTATTTTTTTCATATGCTCATACGGTCCTCTAATCCCCTGCTTCTGACAACTTTTTTTTTGCTCTGAAAACAATATTTTTATTCTCCACTGCAAATCATTAGACAGGGGAGGCCAGGCAAATATACAGTAGGGCTTCCCAAACTCGTTCCTCTTTACTGCTTTTCAAAAAGTCTGACCATACTTCAAGGCCTGCTTTTTCCTACCTTATGCAACATTGTAATATCAACTGATCACTAAATGAATGGTAAAGCCCCTGTCACACTGCACCAATGGATGCAAAGAGGATGTAAAATGGACAAAAAAGCTTGCCATCTGTTGGTTACGCGATGTACTTACTGCCTCTGTTTTGCTTCCTCTCTATCCGTCCAGCCCATCTGTTTATTGACGTTTCATCCGCTCAGAAAGTTTTGAGCTGCTCAAAACTTTTGCGTGGAAAATGTATCCAATTCGTCGTTTCTGCATCCGCTACGCATCCGCTAGGCATCAGTTCTGCATCCGTTATGCATCGGCTATATCCGCTAGGCATCCGCTGTGCATCCGCACAACTCGCATCTGCTCGGATGCAGGGAGGAGGCGGAACGGACGCAGAACGGATGCAGAATGGATACCTAGCGGAAACAAAGCATTTAAAACGGAAAAAACGTTCGCAGAGGGGACCTATTTCAGATATTAAGGATGTCTAGAGGATGCCTAGAGGATGCAAAGGGACACCTATACTGCCTATAAAAAGGGGAGCAACTCATCTGCATCTACTTTCAGCCCTGCAGCCCAGCTGTGCAGACCTTGCAGACTTCATCTGACTCTTCCTCTTCCACAGCATCCAGTCATGTCAACTGTGGATCGTAACACAGTCCTTTTGAAGCCACCATCCTTCTGCAACAGTGCGAAGCCATCTACAGGCTCTGGAACTCTACTACGGGAAGAAAAAGAGGTGGCCAAGAAGCGTCTGGGTCCGAAGATGGATCAGGAGAAGAGCAGAGTACGGACTGTACAACAAGCTGATGGTGGAGCTCAGGAACGAAGACACTCGGGCATTCCAAAACTTCATGAGGATGCCTCCGCCATGTGTTTGATGAAGTTGTGCAGCACCCGTGAAGAGAGGATCTTCAACTACAGGCTGTCCAGGGCAAGGCGGGTGGTGGAGAAACACTTTGCCTCCTGGCCAACAGGTTCCAGGTACTTCTCACCCACCATGCAGCACGCCCAGAGACGGTGAGGAGGATCGTAGAAGCTTGCTGCATCCTGCAGAATCTCAATGCGCACCCGCTATCCAGTGTTGCAGAACAGGCCTGTGGACCTCCAACAAGGCAATGGGGACATGGAGCCTGGGGAATGAGGCAAGGGCGAAACCTGAATAGACACTGAGGAGTGTGCAAGGTCCCAACAGAGCCTCACGTGAAGGGAAGAAGCAGCGCAACCTCCTGAAACACACTGGGCAACTCCCCAGCTGGAGCAGTGGAGTGGCAAGACAGGATGATAGATGCTTAATGGATGCTCCTTCAGCCTGCCTCATCACACGGATGAGATTGTGCCATGTATGTTGAGTGGCCCGACAATGAACAGGGCATTTAATAAAGAGTTGTGTTTATGTTGAAATGTGTGGATCAATGATTACATTGTTATTGATAATAAAGGGCCATAGGTGTGGCACCTGAGAGGGTGGACCATACAGTCCACTATGCTTGCACTGGAAGTTTATTTATCCCAAGCTATTACCCATCCCAAAGGTATCCCTGCCCATCCACAGGTATCCCTGCCATCCCACAGCTATCTTAACCCATCCAGAAGCATGCAAAGGCTTAACCATTTCTAAAAGTTTCCAGCAAGACTTTATAAAAAAAAGAAATGAAGCAAGTGTGTGAATCAAAAATAGACTTTATTTAACAACAAGCTATAAGACAAAAATGAGTCTCTGGCACCCTCTTGGTTGCTCAGTCTCAGGGGTGAGGTGCAGGTGCTGTGGAGGTGGCTGGTGCTGAAGTGCTTGTCATCAGCTTCTCCAAAAGCAGAAGCAGCAGAAGCCCAGCCCCAGAAGAGCGAGCCCGTGCTGCAGAAGCCCCAGCAGAACCAGAATGAGGGCCAGGGGGCGGGATGGTAGCCCTGTCGCCTCTTGCAAGGGCTGCAGCAATGGCTGAGGCTTGCTGTGCTTCAGCATGGTTTGTGGGGTTGCTGGCTGGCAGGGAGGCTGGCACGGAACCAAGGCTGGCAGGGAGGCAGGCACCAAGGCTTGCAGGCAGGCTGGCAGCAGGCAAGGCACCAAGGCTGGCAGGAAGGCTGTCACCAAAGCTGGCAGGAAGGCTGGCAGGGAGGCGAGGCAACAAGGCTGGCAGGAAGGCTGGCAGGCAGGCAGGCACCAAGGCTGGCAGGCAGGCATGAACCAAGGCTGGCAGGCAGGCAGGCACCAAGGCTTGCAGGCAGACTGGCTGGCAGCAAGGCTGGCAGGCAGGCAGACAGCAAGGCTGGCAGGGAGGCTGGCAGGGAGGCTGGCAGCAAGGCTTGCAGGCAGACATGCAGGCAGGACAGGCAAGGCAGTCGGTGTGTCTGGAAGCAGGTCTTTCCTCTGAATGGTGACCTGCTTCCGAGCTGCTTCCGTATATCTCGCGCGGGCTGACACAATGCATCCTCCCCACATGTGCAATTACGCTCGGCATCCGCTAGGCTTCCGCTGTGCATCCACTGTACATCGCTTCATCCGTTCCATGCCGCTTTGCTGAGGTCCCCCAGAAGCCCAGGGGATGTGCCATCCACTCTCATCCGCTTCCATCCGCTGGCTTCCGTTCCGCATCCGCTTTCCATCTGCCCTGCGTCCTCTCCCCGTCCGTGTTATCCACTCTGGTTATGCAAATTTTTGCCCTTTTAGAGCGGATAACAACGGATGGAACATTTTGCTCATCCATTGTGTCCGTTTTGCATCCTTGGCAGTGTGACAGGGCCTTAACTAAATGAATGGTAAACCCAAGGACATCTATATTATAAAAATAATATCATTGAGTTTATCTTTATATCATTTCAATAAATTACCAATGGTATTTATTGAAATTTTAGGTCTTAACAGAAATACTTTGGGAAATTTTTCAAATATATTTTTGTACCCCATGGCAATCTTTAAGTCAATTTAAATGTCCCTTTTATGTTGGGTAGGGGGTTCTTTGTTTGTTTCCAAAAGAACAACACTTTTACCCATTTTTTGATAATTTACCCAGGTTTGGGGACTACTTGATATACAGTAAAAATCAAATAAGTCCAGGGCAAGAAGTTAACTGACAAAAAAGGAGAAACAAATATCCAGTGGTAATAAGCCTGTTTTTGTTTTGTGTAAAACAATAGATTGTGATGTAGGCCTTAAAAATTGACAGACCAATAGAAGAATAAGTACCCGCCTGGATGAAAACAAAAAATGCAGTAAAAAGCTGGAAACACTTTCCTCCCCCTAGTCCAACACATGAAAGCAACAGGTCATAGCATAGACTTCATGGCACCAAAACCCTGGCCATTATAGAAAACTCCAGCCACAGAATTATCAGAGAACCATAGAGATTGAAAAAAGACCTGAAAGCATAATAGTAGAGATGATTCCACCAGACTGTCAATTATTTGGAAGCCTGCACTCACAAACAAAAAAATCTCCACACCACAAGCCACGCAAACAGATCCCCCCAATACCTCCAGTTCAAACACCCCCAACCAGGCACCCAGAATGAACCTAGCTCTCCTAAAAATGATAGCCGTCTACTTACTTGGAGCCAAGCTACACTAAAAGTCTCAATACAGAACACATGTTGCCAGCCTATCAAGACAAAAAAAAAGCACAAAACAGACAGAAGATATTAGAAACACCAATCAAGCAGAACAACAGCAAACTCCAAGACTAATAAACGCAGACCAAGACTCCCAACCAATCAGGATGAAGAAAAACCATTCTGGCACAGCAGTAGGCTAGCCAAATCTAAAACTAAACAGCTGTGAAAGTCTGACTCACAGACCGAACACAATACAGAAGCCTGATGATGGCAGATGAATTCTGCTGAAACATTGCTACAACTTTAAAAGCACAATTATAATGACGTGGGAAAATACCCCAAAAAAGCTGAATACCATACATGTTAGTACCCCAAAACTTTAAGAAAAAAAATAGAGAGATAGAGAAAGAAGAGAAGAGAGAGAGAGAGAGAGAAGAGAGAGAGAGAGAGGAGAGAGAGAGAGAGAGAGAGAGAGAGAGAGAGAGAGAGAGAGAGAGAGAGAGAGAGAGAGAGAGAGAGAGTTGTCATGGAGGATTTTTTAAAAATAAGGGACAAATAAAGCTTGATGTTAATGCCCAGAGCAATGAGAAGCCAGCATCAACTCTGAGTGTCTGTTGTTATTTTCAAAACTCCAGGTATGATTACCATCTTAGCATTAATTCTTTCCAGTCCCTTAATCCAGTTGCAGTATTCTGACATATTGTTTTTGGAAATATATATACGATCTTTATATTTTCTAAAAAAGTAGTGGTGTCATTTCACTGGGATTGGAGGCCCAGCAGGAATCACACTGGGAGGAGAGATGCAATAGGATCTTGTGACATTAAATCTCTAAGCCATGAATTCCCTTGCGGTGTACCATGCCATAGAACCTTGTGCCACAAAATGTGCCAAAATGTGTCTTCTGGAGCCTGAGACAGGTGGTGGGATTAGTTATTAATGAGCCCTGAGGTCAGGTGCAAGCTCCAGTAGGATCGTGAACCTGTTGAATGGCAGCTCTATCCTTAGCAGAGCCTTTCACAGCCTCGGGCTGCCACTCCCAACTCATGTTGGGGTGTATTAGTGCCTTCTGTCCCCACATCTCTTAGCAGCAGCTGCACCTGACAAACTTCCCATTCTCTAATCACTGTGCTAAATATAATGTAGTTGGCTAAGTCCTTAGTGTGGGGTCACACACTAGGTGTGGGCTTGGAGGTATGTGCTGACCCATGGCTGCTTTCTCCATTCCGAAAGAAATGGAAAATAAAAGCCATGTGGAGTTAGCATTTAAAAAGAAATAGAACCACCATCGCCAGAGAAAGTTATTTTTCAGTTTTCATGGAGTAGGGTGCATAGTTATATTGATCAATGTGGCAATATAAATAGGGGAAAATGAAGGTGACATCTTTACTAATGCTTTTTAAAGTGTCACAAAAAGAAGTAATAAATTATTCAGTCTTTGGAGAATAATGTCTTTTAGACTAGATGGCAATTTGACTGTTTTTAAACATTTCTACCTCTCTCAGTTAAATTGTAAGCAAGTTGGTAAAAACTGTTTTTTACTGATATTTTTACTGATATTATGTAACAGTTTATAGCTTTAAATGAATAATGCTCCACTTTGCTTAAAGAAGAAAAAAAGTTTAATAATTCATTAATAATTCAAGTAACTTTTCTTTTGTGGAAAATATTTACTAGTTAAAGATAATTAGAAAATCATTGTCAGAAACATTGACACATCTGTTAATATATAGCTTGCATAACTAAAATGTTTGGATTCTCATTTCTATTTCTGTAGTTGGAGGATAAATTAGATACAAAGTTTATGAAAGACTAGAAATAAAATCTTCAAAAAATATCCTTAATTCTTTTCATTTTTTTCTTTGTCCCATCTCAAAAAATTCTTACAAGCTTTAACAAGGCTCCTTTGTAAATTTAATATGGGGAAATTATCCAGGTCATTCTTTTAATAATTAAAAGGAATATACAAGTAACAAATCAAGACATCAGCTGAGTTCTTTTTCATGTTCAGTGTAACATATTTTTCTATATCATTCTTATAGCGTCTCATTTTAAAATCTACTTTCAAAATAGTCTCATCATGCCAGATAATACTTTTTCTTCTTCCATCCTTTTCTTTTTCATTTTTTATTGAAGTAAAGTAACATATTTTAAACATGGTCTATTTATAGACAGTCTTAAAATTAACTTCTGGATCTATTGTCCGAAAATATCCTTCATATGTCCAGTGTTAAAATATTTTGCTTCATTCTGTTTTAGTAAGTGAAATTTGAGTGATGTTCTCCTTTAATTGTAATTTTTAATTCTTTTTCGTTTTTTCTTATGTCCAATTTTTAAACTCTTATATATTTTTAAAAGAATTCAAAACAAAAAATTTTTCAAACAGGAAGGATTTTTATAATTACTTCCAAAGTCTTATTTAAATTTTATCTAGATGCTTAATCCATTTATAAATTTCTAAAATACAGTCAGCCTTTTGCTGTTTATTTCGGGGGGCGGAATTAAGTTGTTAAACTTGTATTTAAAACTTCTTTTCTAAGGATTGAAGAAACTCACCCAGTACTATAACACATGTTGATCAAAAAGTATCTAATAGCTGAAAATCAGTTAGCAATCGATTTCTAAAAATGATTAGAAAAGGAAGCATGTGAACCAAATGTCCTTTTAAATGTGACAATCATGGTTTGAGCAAGATGCTTATTCTCTGTCTCTCAGATCTTTAAATCCAGAAGAGTGTTGAGATCTCCTCACTGGAAGCAACTGTCTCTTGCCCATATCCTTGTTCAGAGAGAATTATGAAATCCAATCTTTCATAGAGTTCTTTTCACTTTGCCGTTTCTTCCCTCAAAAATCTAAGTTAGGACTGCTTGTAGTAAAAGGAAGGAGTATAATCTGTTAAAATAGATATGTAACCTTTGATGAACTTTTATTGACATAATGATGGAAATGAAGTTTCATGAATTTGTTTATGGATAAGAAATGGGAATATGGGAATAATTCATTGTATTTTAAGAGAAAGTTATAACTTAACTTAAATATAAACTTATATTTGTTGTGATAAAAGAAAAAATAACTTTATATATTTCTTTTTTCTTTATTATATTCTTTTTCTTTTTTACTTTCAACTCATTGTTCTCTTTTTCTTTGCACATTTTTATTTTTATTTTATTTTTTTTAAATTTGTAGTAGTTTTGATTGTTGTAATATTTGTAAAATTGCTACTTTAAAAAAGCAAAGCACTTCAACTGTGTTACAAATAGAATTGAAATAAAATATTATTACAAATAACATAAATGGTTACTCAGGCCACCTGGAACTATCTATTACCCAAAAATTACTGGTAGATTATTGTTGGACCCAAAAGGAAATATATTGCTACTGGGAATTATTCTTTTCTTGGCTTTTGACTTTTCTCATTTTACCCCATCATTGATTTTTACAAAAAGCACAGAAATTAAATTATACAAAGTACAGCTATCTTATGAGAATAATTGCCAACCTACATAGCAGATGAACAGAGAGTATCCAGGTTCAAATTATCTATTACTCTGCCATTTAAAACCCATTTTTTATCAGTGAATAATATAATAAATGGGTTAAAAATTCATCTGACAACTTCTCTTAGTGCACTCTAATAATCAGTGCATTTGATTTTGTGTTTCTGACATACGAATTGGAATTGTAACAATTTCTGATTGTGACATGCTTAATACTATAAAATTTGCACATGTTGATTTTAGCCATCTTATAGCAGTTTCACTAGGTATACTTTTTGTCTCTATATTTTGCTGGCATGAAGATAAATATTTTTTATTACAAAAATTCATACATTTTTCACTTCAGGTGTAGCTGATTTTGCAGCTGACTTTCATCTTGCTCAGATGGAGATAAGAAGGACTGGGAGGAGACAGGCTGTACCAGAGAGGGCAATATTCCAACCAGAAGACGTACAGAAGCCGACAACTCAGCTAGATTGTGAGCTACAGCTTCCAGTTGGGAACCTTGATTCTTAATGGCAACAGAGACAGAATTTAGTTCCCCATGGAGACTTTTCATTGTATGGACCAAGTTCCTCAGGGCTTGTGGTGAACAGCAACATATTTGATCTGTTTTACTGTGTTCTTGCTTTATAAGATAGTCTGGGGATGATTCACAGTGTTCAGAATAGGTGACAGCTTTGGCAGATGAGACATTTGGATCTGATGCTTTGGTCAGGCCTAGTGTGGTAGAGAAAAGAAACAGTGACTTTTCAATATCCCAACATATCCCATTAGTAGCTAAGAGAACAATCCTTCCCATGCTGGGAATTATACTTTCACTATACATTGCATATATTGACTGAGAATTATGACAACTAAATATTTGCATTTTTTTCTATAATGGGTTTGCAACTCCTACAATGTTGATAGGAATCCTATGATCTCCCAATACATATTGAAGGCATCAGGATAAGGGAGTCTGCTGTGCAGAAATAGAGATGGCCTAAAAGAGAGAGAGAGAGAGAACCTTTTCCTAACCTAACAGTGAAGATTTATCTTCTATACTTACATGTTTTTTTCATAATTTACCTTCTGAATTGAATAAATTGTCCCCCAATTGCCCATTCATAGTTCTTGGACTTGAGTACTGTTGGCTTTAACTGAAACTTCATTGAAAATAAAGATAGATTCTGGTGCAGTTGAAACAAAATATTGTAGGAATATGAAATAAAATTAAATTTCAGAATTTTGCAAAAAACACATTAAAAACCAAATAATGTTTTGCTTGTGGTAGATAGCTGGAGTTTTCTAGAAATCCCTTTGCAATCATTAGCTCAACTTCTTTCTCTAAAGCAGAGATGGGGAACTATGGCCCCTTTATGAACTATGGCCCCTTTATGGCCCCTTTATGATTCAACTGCCTCCGGAATTCTCGGAGTTGAAGTCCACATGTCATAAAAGGGCCATAGTTCTCCATCCCTGTTCTAGAGGGAAGGAGAAATGCTAGCAGTAGTTGCAATAGTGGTCTTGTACTTTTTATTTTGAAAGGGGAAAACCAGGGAAGGTTCATAAGTGGTTCTAGGTCATGTATTTATCCATTTAACTATGATTTCTTAATAGGCTACCATTTTCTGGGTTTGTGAAAGTCAGCATGATGTTGATGCCAAAGAAACTGGGCTAAAACTGAAAAGCCATTAATTTTAGCCCTGCCTTAGGCACCAGCTGAATGATTTTGAGTTACCAATTTTCTTCCAGCCCCATGTATATAGTAGTATATACATTACATAGTAAACCACTTTTTAAAATATTGCTAATTAAACTGCAGGAACTTGTCCATGCAATTTCCAGAAAACAAAACTGACTCTAAATCATATCTGTCTATCCATCTGTCTGTCTGTGTGTATGTCTCCATCTACCATTTTTTCTAAATTCTTCCTTACTCATTTGATGACCTTTTTATGACTTTTGAACAACGCTAAATACAATAACATTTTCTCTCATGTTTACAGATTCTAATGTGATGGTTTCCTTTAGATTGTCTATATTTCTATTGTCCCTGAGTTTAGGTACAATCTGTACAGTGGTGGAGTTAAAAAAAAATTACTACCAGTTCTGTGGCCATGTCTTGGTGGGCATGACAGGGGAAGGATACTGTAAAATCTCCAGTCAGAGGTGGTATTTGCCAGTTCTCTGAACCATTCAAAATTTCTGCTACTGGTTCTCCAGAACTGGTCCAAACTGGCTGAATACCACCTCTGAATCTGTATATATGAATACATGTGCATATGTTTGTATGTAGTAAGAAGGAATTATAAATGAGCCATACCATAATGGCTAAGTTTAAATAACATTAACTCAAAATCCAACAAATTGTATTACAGTTTATTGTGAATTGTGACTTCAATCATTGGGTTGTTGCAATAATACTAATGGATACAAGATGAGCTACTACTTTTATATTTTTTATTCTTTTTTCCTTAGCCACTCTGAGTCACTTGTCAGTGAGAGGGGTGGCATATAAATGTAATGAATAAATTAATACTAAATAAATCTGCCTTTTCCTTCAGGAAGATAAAAAGACAAACAGAAAGGAGGAGCTGTCCCCTCTAGATGCTATTGCTATTGGTTTTTTCCAGAAGAAAAATGAAACTATATTTCTCCTTTTCCAACCACTACTGTTTTCCTTTTACAAATTAAGTACATGCCTTTCTTTTCTGGTAGCAAGAAAGACAAAGATAGTAATTACCAAAGGGAACCAAATAGAGATTCATTAGCACATCCAATCTTGGGCCTTATTTTGGGACTGTTACTCACCCGAAAGTTCCACAGGTTCGGGATCTGTATTTGATTCCTCCTGTTTTTCTTGATTTGATTTCTCTTCAGAAACTATAACTTTCGGGGTGGTTGTTTCAATGTGCTTCTCAGGTTGCAAATTCTTTGTGGTTGTAGGCAGTTCCACTTCTTTTGCGATTTTCAAGCTTTTTGAGAATTCAAATAATTCATTTCTCATATGAGATGTGCTTATGACTTTCTCAGGTGCCCGAAACCATATTGCAGTGGTGATATCCTGATTTTTATTGAAGACATCATTGAATTCTATGTTCTTTGAGGCTGGGGACACTTCAACATTGCTATCCCAATAAATGGAAGGCACTCTCTCAGGAACAGAGTTAAAGGATTGTGAAAATGGTAGTGGTCCTGCTCCTGATGGCCTTTCTCTGTGTGATTCAATATCCCATGTGGATAATGATTTAAATTCTATGGATTGTGAAATGGGCATTTTTTTCCTTTTTTGAAATAATGACATGATCTTTGAAGAAGTAGCTGATTCCATCTCCTGAACGTTCTGTGAGTTCTCTGAATTATATATTGTTTTATCTATGAATGCAGGAGTAGTTGACTTTATTTCTCTTTTAGATTCTGTATACGGTGTGATGGAGGATGGCTGAAATTTTTCTGTGGAAGAAATTGATTCTTTTCTCCATTTGCATGTGAACAATTTTGTTTTAGGTAAGTTGTGTGAATTTTTGTCCTGCATGTGCTGCAATATATTTGGACTAACTGTTGATTCAACAACACCTGAAGGATTTATTGGCTTTGTCTCATTTTCCAATTCAATTTTGAGACTTGGTATTTTTAAAAAAGGATCCTCAGTATACCACTGAGATTTTATGTTTGACTCATCTGGAAATACCTTAGTGTTTGTGGTAATCTCTGCTACATCCATTAAATTTTGCAGCTCTGAATTGTTTGGAGATATTGGCTCAGGTATGATAGAGACTGGTAGTTCAGTTGCCTTTGAGCTACCAAATGTTTTTTGGAACAACAGACGTTTCCAGCTGCCTAAAATCAGAAAATGTTTACTAGTGTTAGATTTACCACTATTCTTTTCCCATAATGCTAGTTATTTCTGACCATTCTCAGAAACCAAGCAGATGTTATCATTAAACATGCTTGGATAGAAATAGAAAATTCCTCACCTATGCAGATGACAGAAGCATCTTCATGATGATTGCAGTTATGCTTCCCCCAAGGCTTAGAATGACAGTGATTTATAGTAAACTCTCTCCCAGCGCAATTGACATCATCTAACCAGATAGGTCCAGATCCTGGTCCATATCGAGCATTACCTGGACTGAGAAGTGGAGCTCCACAATTCAACTCATGACATACAACAGCTGCATCCACCAAGTCCCAGCCATCATCACACACTGTGCCCCACTGGCCCTTGTACAACACCTCCACCCGTCCAGCACAAGATTCAGGGCCATCTACAAGCCGCAGCTGCTGCTGGCCTGAGATATAAGAAGTTGAAAATGGTTGAACAGAATTAAATGTTGTTAGAGAGTTTGCAGCAATCCAAACAGCACATAAGTAAATAATTCTGCAGGATTCATTTATAGAAGAAACTTCTTCATATAAATAATATCCAGTATGATGCATATATATAATACCATGCAGCAGAAGTCAGAACCAGAAGAATGCAGAAGTCATCATCACAGAAGCTATAATATACACAGAAAGCAAAGCAACTCTTATATATAAAAAACTAAGCCAAGCCCAAGCTCCAAGCTATCTCCCATGGCTCACAATGTGTTGTTTCTTAGTCACCAAACAGTTTCCATTGGCTGACCTGTTACCATTTCTGTTCCAATTCATGAACTGTCATACACTGCCACACCTCACTTCATGACTGGAATAGACATAAAACTGAATAACTTAATATTCTTCCTATGGTGCATTCCATTCAATGGCTTGGTCATTATATCTGTCAGATTGTCCTCTGAAGAACAGTGAAGCAAGCTAATTAATTTACATTTAATGGCTTTTCTGACATTACAATATTTAATGTCCACATGCTTGCTTCTATTCTTTACTCTGTCACCTGTTGCTATTTTAATGCAAGGAGCATTATCCTCATACACTGTTACAGCATCATTTACCTTTGCGCTTATATCCTGTAACAGCTATACATACCAACTTACCTCTGAACAAAGTTCAGCTAGAGCTAAAAAGTCTTCCTACAGTAGTTTGTTTTCTGGACTTCTAACCAATTAAAGCCCCTCCAAACAATACCACAATCCCAGAATTGGGCTTTCTGGTTTGTACATTATTAGCATAATCAACTGTCAACATAACATTTCAGTTTCAATTCTTCAGATACCTGTATTTGAAGACCCAAGTTCACAGTTCCCTTCAAATACCTGAGAATCCTTTTTATATCCATCCAATGCAATTACATTGGTACTGCAGTAAAGCAACTTAGGATGCTTAATGCACAAGCTATGTCAGGTCTGGACCACTGCGACAGATATAACAGGCTCCCTATTGCTGACTGATATATCTCTTGATCACAGCTTCACTTTTGTCCTCGCCCAAACTGATATGAAAATCTGTGCTCATAGGTGTTGGAGCAGAATTACTATCCTTCATGTTGTATCTCTCCAACAGCTGTTCAATTTTTCTTCTTTGACTGAGAACATAACCATCTTTCTCAGTTTTGTGTATCTCTACACCAAAATAATTTTGTATTTCACCCAAATTCTTTATTTCAATTTTCTCTCTCTCATTGATTAGCAAATTTCTTTTTCTGTGACAAATCCTTTGCAATGAAATAAAGATCATCCACAAATGCTAACAATTGACAATGCCCACCTTGTATCTTTCCAGTATATATGCAACCATTAGCCTTGCAACTCTTGAACCCAAGGCCCTTCAGTACCGTATGTAAACATATATTCCAATTCCTGGCTGACTGCTTCAGCCCATAAATGGCCTTATTCAATTTATACACAATGTTAAGCTTTTTACTTTCATACTTTGGACCTTGAACCATATAAATTTCTGCCTCTAATTCTGCACTGAGGAATGCTGTGGTTATATTAACATGCCAAATTTTATGTCACATACCACTGCCAATGCTAGTGCCAACCAGTGGCGGGATTCAAAAATCTTTACTACCGGTTCTGTGATATGTCTTATTTGGTGGGTGTTGCTTGGTGGTCATGTGACTGGTTGGGTTTGCTGGGTGGTCATGTGATTGGGAGACATGGCCAACTTGACAACACTCACATCAAGAGGTGCCTTGCCTGGCCTTTCCTTGCCTCAAAGAGATAGAATTTCGCTCTCTATTTATTTACTGCTACTGAACATCCAAAATACACTATTTAATCCTATGTATATATGCCATATGTGTACATACATATTACATAGTATAATGTGTGCATAGGCACACAAAAGGATACATTATCTACCATGCTGTATATGTATGTTCACACATACACACATAGACACACATACATAGAGCTCTTCTAAAACTATACACATTCAACATCACTGCATTTGGAAAAACACATCCATAGTCCACTTTCTGCCACACATTTAAACTATAACTTCTGTACATTAAAACATTGCACATGCCTTCAGATTTACTTCCCTAGCTTGCACATGACCATTAGACCCAGGAGATGTCATGGATTGAGTAAAATGTGGTGAAACTCACTTAACAACACTCTTGCTTAGCAACCAAAATTTTGGCTCAATTGTGGTCATAAGTGAAGGACTATCTCTGCCTTCCTCTGCATGGCAGTCTTGTCCTAATGAACTCCTCCTTTCTGCTTCCAACCAGCTCTTGTGCCTTGCCTCATTGTTTGCTTTTAGTGGTGGGCCAGTCGCCAAAGTACTTTTCAAGTGCCCAGTAGCATCGCTCACCTCCCAGGAAACCCCAGGTGATTGACTGGGGTGGCGCACGCACCGTGCTGGCAGCTGTTTGGATTGGTGCCTTTTCCAGGCAAGCAAACCTATCTCCGGAGCGGTCATGGGGAAGAGGTGGATTTGCAGGGAGTTGGAAGGGGTGGCTTGTTTAGGCTGCACTGGAATTCCCCGCAGTGGAGAGAAAAGTGATGAGGCTTCTTCCTGGCCAGTCTCCTGGGGATTGGGCATGAATGGATGATTACTTCCAGTCCTGCGTTGCCCAGAAAGTACAGCAGGAAAGGCTTCCAGGTCCAACAAAGGGGCCATAGGCAGGACTTCCCTCCCTCTTTTGGGGAGATTTTTAAACAAAAGGCTGGGAACTTCAAGCAAGGTGTGTGCTGCAGCCTCACCCACCCCACTGGCAGCTCTGGGCTATGCAGTGGTTCAGTTTTCCCAACTGCCTGCAACCTTATCTTCTTCCCACAGCCGGTGGCAGAGGAAAAGGTGAGCTAGCCAGGGCGGAGCCATCACGGCTTGGCTCTCTGCCAGCCTGCATCTAATTCCCTGCCCAGATTCTCAACAGCTGCTGGGGCTCACCTGCCAGGGGTCACAGGGGGCAATCAGGGAGCAAGAGGCTATGCTGCCCACATCACCTCTCTGCCAGCTGCCCCTCCCTTGCTGGGCTGAGTGCAAGGAAAGGGACAGCAGGCAAAGGGGTAATGCAGGAGGCATAGTGTCATGCTTGCTGGTTGTCCCCGGCAAGCAAGGCCCAGCAGCTGCGGAGAATCCAGGTGGAGGGTGAGATGCAGGTTAATGGGGACCCAAGTAGCAACGGGTCAGCCCTGGCCCGCCTTCCTCATTGCCACCAGCAATTCAGGCAAAGTGGACATCGAGGATGGTGAGGGGGGCAACTAACTAGCACCTCCACCACCGCTCACTTCTCCCTGAAGATGAAAGGAAGTGTGGCAGATAAGGTGGAGGTAGCTGCTTTGGGAGGCTATCCCAGGTGTCCCCATCCTCCCAGTCAGAGCTCCTCTGCTGCCGCTCACTGCGCCATGGCTGCCACGTGGTAGAAAAAGCTAGGAGAGTGCCGAGCCTGAGGATGGTGGGGGGGCAGCTAAGTAGGCCTCAGCCAGCACCACCATATGGGATGGGACCACGCCGGTGGGGAAGCCAGCCAGCTGATCCTGGAAATGGTGTGGAGGCAGCTAGCTAGGCCTCAGCCAGCACCGCCGCCCAGGATGGGACTGTGCCGGTGGGGAAGCCAGCCCAGCCGAACCCAGGAATGGTTGCGGGGATCAATGGGGGAGGCTATCACAACTTGCAGGCTTACCTGTGAGCAGGCAAATCAGGGCTGCTCAGTTGAAGCACAAGCACTGTTCTGTCCAGAAAAACGCGAGGTAGACCGGGTTCCAACAACAAAGTCTTTATTTGTTAATACAGTAAAGAAACGGAACATTGGCTCAAGCCGTGACAGCCCTTTTATATGTTTCTGTCTGCCGGCTTGTAGCCAATGAACAAGCATTTGGTTTTGCCGCCCTTGGGCAGCTTCCTTGGATTGGTTCCTATTGAACCAATCCCCTTTAGATTTTGTTAACCAATCGGAATGAAGTATTTGGAGTCTACTATTATTTATACGAACCACCTCTCCCCTCTTAGTTCAGTCCTACGTGGTGACGTAGTCGCGCAGGTAGGTGGGGCTTCTTTTGATTCGACTGGACTTGGCGCGTTCATTTCTGTTGGAGACTTCGACCAGTTCGGATGGGGTTGCTGTTTCTCCAGTCTTTCTCCATGGAACCATTTGGAAGGGTGAGTCAGCCATTTTACTGCCGCCTGAGTTTCTTAGGCCAGAGGTTTTGCCGCTCCCTCCCGTTTCCTCCGGCAGGTCAAGCTGGCCTGGCTGGCCCTTCGAATGGACTCTTCTCGCAACTTTCTTCAAACAGTGAGTCTCTTATTTGCTCTTTTTGATGTTATGTTTTTTTCAGAGTTTAATTTAACGGTTTCTTTATTCATTTCTTGTATTTCCCCCCCCTTGGTTTGAATTTCGTCGTTTTTTAAATACTTGTGGTTGTGTTTTGCACTTCTTTCTATGTTTCGGCCGAAGCTGGTCTATGTGCCGCTTCCATTCCCTGCCGTCGTCTACGTTAGTCGGTAGGACTGGGGCCTGTTATTTGCGTGATTTATCTGGGTAGCCCATAATGGGTCTCCCGGTAATTTTTTTTGCATAAACTAGGTCGCCTATTGCAAAAGTCCTGAAACAGGTGGAAGAGTGTGGAGGGTTTTCTGGTGTATAGTTTGGGTGCAATCTGTCTAGTTGTGACCTTAGTTTCCTTCCCATAAGTATTCTGCCGGGGTTTTGTTAGTTGTAGTACTGGGTGTGATATGTTGGAGGGTGAGTAGTCAGTTTATTTTATTTTGGACATCCCCGGTGTCCAGTTTTCTAAACCCTCCTTGGTAAACCTAACCATTCTCTCTGCCCTACCATTTGCAGCCGGTGGGCTGACGCAGTTAGGGCATGTCTTATACCTGGGAGGCTAGGTTTTGCTGCGAATTGGAGACTGGTTTAATTGTGGCCGTTGTCGGACACTAGACGTCCGGTAGGCCATGGGTTGCAAAGAGTTTGTCAAGTTGTTTTATAATGGTTTCTGTTGTCGTAGATGGCATAATTTTAACCTCCAGCCAATTGGGTATGCATCTATGACAATCAGGAAAGTATTGCCCCTTGTGAGGACCCGCAAAATCAATGTGATTCATGACCAGGGGCCTCTTGGGTTTCCCAGTCCCTTATGGGTGCTTTTGGCGGGGAAGTCCTGATTCTTTGGCATTTGTTGCAAGAGTTCACCCAGTATTCGATGTCCTATCTATACCCAGCCACCAGACATAGCTTCTAGCGAGGCTTTTCATTTTAACTATTCCCGGGTGGCCTTCGTGAAGCATACCCCAGTACTTTAGTTTGCAATTTGTTAGGATAATTACCAGATCACCCCACAATAAACAACCTTTTTGGATTGAGAGTTCAGTTTGTCTGGTCCGAAAGATAAAGGTCTCATTTTTTTGGTTTCTCCGGCCAGCCTTTACCTACCCAGTTTAGTACGCGGGCAGTCAATGGGTCTCTTGCGGTGGCTCTGGCGACATCATTCGCAGATATGGGTAGATCGGGGCAAGTCTCTATCTTGCAATGTGGTCATCGTCGGTCCCGGGTCTTCCTCTGTGGATGGTAATGGGCTCCTGCTCAAAGCATCTGCATGGGAAATTTGTTTCCTGGGCGATGTGAGAGTATAGGAGTAGGCTGCTAGGAATTCTGACCATCTAGTCATTCGTGGGGACAAAATATTCGGTGTGGGCTTGTTTCCGCCAAGATTCCTAGTAGCGGTTTGTGTGTCCGTTACTATTTTGAAATGTTCTTCATATAGGTACTCATGGAAACGTTTCCACTCCGGCGATGATTGCAGAGCTTCTCTGTCCAATTGACTGTAATTTTCGCTCGTTTTTGTACAGGGTCTTTGAATGAGTATGCGACCGGTGCCTCTCTCCCATCTGGCAATTGTGGCTCAGGATGGCACCCGACTCTGAATGGCGAGCGTCGCAGGCACCGTCAATGGTAGTGTGTTGCTAAATTGAATAAGAACGGTGTTCGATGTAACAAGTTTTTATTTTTTGGAAGGCTTTCTTTTCTCTAACCCCAAGTCCCAAATTGCTTCTTTGTCCAGTAGTCGTGTTAATGGTTTTCCGCTATTGTGCGCCTTGTGGGGTAGGAATACATTATAAAATTTATCAATCCCAGAAGTGCCTGTAGTTCAGTTTTGTTCCTTGGTTTTGGTAGTCTTTAATAGCTTTGACTTTTTTGTCAGTAGGGTGTATACCTCTCCGTCTATTAAATAGCCCAGGAAATTCGACGCTATTCCGTCATTAAACAGCACTTTCTTTTTTTACTTTGAGGCCACATCTTTGAATTTAGCTAGTACTTTCTTTAAGTCTTTTTCTAAGCTGGGTCGCATCTTTGGCCGAAATTAGGACGTCATCAAAGTATGGCACGACCCTTTTATACCATTCAGAAAGGCGTTCCATGAGGCTCTGGAATACGCGGGGCTACATTCACTCCAAATTGGAGTTGTTGAAATTTGAAGGCCCCTTTGTGTGTAACTATGGTTTGTGCTTCAGCGCGTTGAGGGGTCTACTGGGAGCTGTTTGATAAGCTTGCGCCAGATCAAGTTTAGCGAAAAATTTTTCCTCCCCCAAGAGATGTAATAAGTGCTATACGACAGGCACCGGGTATGCACTTTGTTGTAATGCGTGTTCAGGGGTACCCTTGTAGTCACCACAGATTCGGAACCGACCATCTGGTTTAATTGGTGTTACGATTGGTGTTTCCCACTTAGCATGGTCCACAGGCTCTAACACCCCTTGGGCTATTAAAATTTATTTAGTTGTTCCTCTATTCTTTGCTTTTTAGAGCAAAAGGAACTCGTCTGGCCTTTAGTTTCCTCGGGGTTACTTGGGGGTCTAGACTAAAGGAAATAGGGGTTCCCCGATACTTGCCAAGGGAGCGTGTCAAAACGTCCTGAACTCTTGGATCAGGTTTTCTTCCCAGTCGGTGCGGCCACCCAGTCTACTCCGGTCATCTCGCATGCCCAATGGTGCGAACCATTCGATGCCCAGGAGGCTTGGTCAGTCTCGGTCGACTATTGTCAGTGGTAGTACTTCATATGTTGTTTGTAGGTGACTTGGAAGTGTCCTAGGCTGACTACAGGAATTCGGTTTCCCTGGTAGTCCTTGAGGGTTAATTTTTGTCTCTGGAATTCTTTGAGTTGATATTGGGACTAGTTGTTTGATTGGTGTCCCATGATACCATCGATAGGGAAAGATCCAGAGTCTACTTCCATTTCACAGGGCTTCCCTTCTATTTTTACAATTATTTTTACTTTCTCCCGCTTTCTGTCTGAGCGCTTCCTATAGTGAAAGTCTGATGTGTATTCTCTCGGTTAGTGCTCGCTTGTTCCGCTGCACACTTTCTCTCAGTTCGTTTTGGCTCAGCTTGTTGCAGGGGAGTTGCTGGCGTCTATTTGGGCTGTAATTCTTTTGTCCCTGCAGACTTTCTCGATATGCCCTCGTTCTTGCAAGCTTGCAATGGCATCGAGAAACCTGCACTCGGCTTGAGGAATGGTTTCCTCCGGCACAGTGCATTCCCGCCAATCCTTTTTTCGCGCTCTTTCTTGTTGGCGTATAGGCGGTGGACCGTCGTCTCTTCCCCCCTGATTCTGACGTCTCGTCAAACTTCGTGGTGAGTGTGTGGTGGGAGATTGTTTCTTCCTCTGGCCAGGCTCGTGTCGTCGCCGCTCGGTTCATTTTGCTTCATTTTTGACAGCTGATTTTTTTCGCGGGCTTCAGCAGCTGTGGCTTCTGAGATGGCTTCGGCTACGGGTTATGTTGGGTTTATTTAGCAGCTTGCCTCTGTGCGTTGAGTCTCTTAAACCACCACTACTCGGTCCCACATTGCTTCATCTAGATTTAGGAACTCGCACCTCCCCTATTTTGTTGGAGGGCTGCTACACAAGTCAGCGATGGTCTACCTTCCTCTGGTCTCTTCAGTAAAATTCGTGCCGCTTGATAAGATTTGACACCATTGGAGTGTAGTGAGCCTTACGCATTTTTTGGAGTTCTTGGCCACGTCAATTGTTTCACATCTCGGGGCTTCGCTAAAGCCTTGGCCATCTTGAAGACTGTGGGCCCGCAGTGTGTCAAGAATCAGCCCTCTTATGCTGATCTGAGATCTCTTCCATCTCAATTGTTTCCCAAATACATCTGGAAACGGTCCTATATAGGATTCCCAATCCTCTTCGTTGGATTGAAGGTGCGGGCGGCGCGTTGTTTCAGGCCATTGTTTTTCGTCTGGATTTATTGTCGCCGCGTGCTCGGCTCCGCGTTTAGGACAATCCACCCTTCGTCGCCAGACGTGCCGCCCAGAAAAACACGAGGTAGACTGGGTCCAACAACAAAATCTACCTTTCTGTTAACACACGTAAAGGAAGCGAACATCTGGCGCTCCCAAGCGTCAGCGAAGACCCCTCCCATAGATTTGCGGCAGAGTATCCAATCCGAGACTTAAATGTAGCCAATGACAAGCAATTTGTTTTGCCGCCCTGGGCAAGCTCATGGATTGTTCCTTTGGCACCAATGCCCCTTGTAGGTTTGTTAACCGCCATCGGAATGAAGTATTTGGAGTCTACTATTATTTATACAGAACAGGCACGATGTGGGAAGGCAGGTTAAAGGCAAGCCACGAGGACCCAGTGTGCCGCATAGCAGGTGAGGAGTGACTGGACGAGGCGAGCATCAGGCAGGTAGGGCAAGTGAGTGAGCGGCGACCAGTTGGGGACATGAGCAGCCAGAAGTTACCACCAGTTCAGTGATCCATTCCAAATCATCACTTCCAGTTCGCCAGAACTGCTGCGAACTGGCTGAATATTACCACTGGTGCCAACCTTATGTTTTCAATTTTTACAGTTGGTGGAAATATCTCATTATGGTGCACATTTTTAGTCTGTGAAAAATCTTGTGCCACGAATCTTGTTTTATATTATACCTGATTGTTGGGTAGTACTTTCTTTTTGTACACTAACTTACATCCTACAACTTTGCAACCTTGTGGCAAAGTCATAGATGTGAACACTTTTTGTTCACCCATGGATTTAATTTCTATGTCCATTACTTCTTTCCACTTTACCTGTTCAATTTTAGGTAGTACCAATACTTCCTTATAGTTCCTTAGCTCATACCACAGATTACACATCTTAACTTCACTAGCAGAATACCTGTTAGGGGGATTCCACAGCCTATTGATTAAATAATTAGCAGTCAACAGGGCTTCACTCCAATATGATCTGCTCAGACAAGAATCTTCTAGAAATGAGTCCATTTTTTGTAAGAAACCATTCCACCTCTCAGTTTCACCATTCTTAGCTGCTCTGTATGAATTTGGTTTATAGTCTGTGTTTTATTCCTAACTGTCCCAACCACTGTTGAAAACTTGCTGACAGGAATTCTGAACCTCTGTCAGTTTGCAGCTGACATATCTGTTGTTTATATCTCCTTTCCATGAAGCTTACTCATTGCTTAAACTTCTGTAGCATCTCTATTTTACTCTTTGGTAAATAGCAGGACCCAAATCTGCTGTTGTCATCTACAATGACCAGCGCATACTTTGGTCCTCTCAAACTGGCTTGCATTGGCCCAACCAAATCTGCAGGTACCAGCTCTAAAGTTCTGCCTAGTGCTACTCTTGCTTACAGGAAATACTTTGGACTTTGATGATTTACATACTGCACAGTCCAAGTATGCCTTACACCCCTTTAAGTTTAAACATTTTGCAAACTGTTCATCTTTTGCAAAACTTTGAAGCTGGCACGGCCAAGCTTTCTATGCTAAAGATCAACACATAATTCATGGTGTGCCACATTTCCAAATGTTTGGACACACTGAACCTTTTATCCCTGCAATACATAGAAATTATCCAGTTTTATGCCCTGTGCACATACACTTCCATTCCTTTTTATGAGGCACTTCCCATTTACAAATGTGGTCTCAAACCCTTTTGGTCTAGAGACACTCAGCAAATTATGCTCCATTTCAGGACACATAATATGTTACTAAACTTTCCTCCAGACATGGAATCAGCACACTGCCTTTTGCTGTGACTATAGCCTTCTGTCCATTCGGCAAGGCTATTGCATCAGCTCCAGCTGTATCCATTCTGAAAAATAGTTTTGAATTATTAATAATTGTTTGACTAGCCCCACTGTCAATTCAACATTTGTCTCTGCTATTACAATAGCTAACTTTTGCAACAGCAGCTTGTCCATCTATTGTTTTTCTTTCTTGAAAACAAGTCATTACTTCAAATGATTCTTATCACCACATATGGAACACCTCCAGTGTTGCTGTCCTGTTTCTTGCTTTTTAGAAAAACTTTGCTGAGCTGTAATCCAATGTCTTCAGATATCTTGTCTGTTGTTTTCTCTCTCTGCTCCTTGGGCCCCACCTCAGGAATTTTTCCTCGTGGCTTTTTCTAAAATGGCATTTGTTTTCTTCAGAAAGCAAACAGCCTTTAAGGGCTTCCATTTGTAAGTCATGTTCTGGTTTGCACTCAGAAGCAGCCGAAACAATGTCCCACATTTCATCAAGACTCTTTAACATTAACAACACCTTCTGAGATTTAGGAATCATCATTCCACGCTTTTCCAATTCTGCATGTGCAACAAATGCTGCTCCACACTCACTTGTGACTGCAATCTGGCTCTGTACAATTGTCTCAATTGGGCACATTGAACCAATATTGCATGCTGATGCACTCACATGCACACTTCTCAATTTCAGCCAAACCTTATTTGCAGTCTTTAAATCACTACATTCAAAAATTGTTCATCTTCTAAACTTAAGATGATGTAGGCCAGTGCCCTATCATGCTTCTTTTGATCTGCTGCTGCTAATGGTGCCTGGAGTGGATTAATAACAATATCCCAGAGCTCCATAGCCTTCAGGAAGCATTCAAATTTTGCAGCCCAAGCAATATAATTCTTCTGTCCCAATCAAGGAAGAGAGCTCTCCTTGAATTCAACAGCCATCCTGAAAGCCTTCTCGGGCTTTCCTTTTAACACAAGCTGTCCTTCAGCTTAATCACAGTTCAGTTTTACTGTGTGTGTGCTCTGGGCCCATAATCTATAAGAGTTTGCAGCAATCCAATCAGCACACAAATAATTTAGTAGCATTCATTTATAGGAGAAACTTCTTCATATACAATAATATACAGTATAATACCATGCAGCAGAAATTAGAACCAAAAGAATGCAGAAGACATCACCACAGAAGCTATAATATACACAGAAAGTGTGTGTGTGTGTGTGTGTGTGTGTGTGTACAGAGCTAAGTCACGCCCAGGCTCTGAGCTGCCTCCCATGGCTCACAACAAGTGCTGTTTCTTCGTCACCAAACAGTTCCCATTACCTGACCTGTTATCAAGTTTATTCCAATTCATGAACTCACATACTCTGACAAATGTCTTCCACAAAAATTGCTGCCCTGGGGAATATGATTTCTCATTGGTGTATTTACTTACATCAGAGAAAAATATGTAGTCTTTGAAGTAATAGGGAAAAGATCCTGCCTTGGTTGGGGAAGGAAGGATAGGTAGAACTTTGGTGAAAATGAAATACCATTTATTTTTATTTATTTACCATTCTTTGGATATAAATTATTTATGATTGTTGCAGCCAAGGTCCACCCATTTTCCCTGTTCTGTTTTCTAGTGGATTAAACATAATGAGAAAACATATCCACATCTTTACTTCATATCTCTAATTAGAAGTCTCTGTTCTTCAGACATACAAACACATTTGGTTGGAACCATTCTATGAAACCCTGAGTACCAATCCTTTTTAATCCATGTTTTCTGGAGCAGTTGAGAATATTCACTTTGTGAGTATTTAGGACCAAACAAAATGTGATATGATAGGGCCATTGCTGGTTTCCCTGTATAGAATACAAACTCTTTCTTACATGATTTGTTTCCTATTTCCTATGAGATAATTTAAAAAAAATCAACATTTCCTGATAAAATTGATTTCCTTTTCCTATCAACAAGAGACAGATCTAATCAGGTATGTGAATAGAATTAGGAAGACAATACAAACTTTCTGATATTCATAAGGATTTAGGCTTCAATTATTAGAGGAATAGAGAGGCCACAATCTGTTTCCTTTTTATCTGGTTTTCCTCAGTTACAAAAACTTGTAGAATACCAACAGAAACGCAGAACTGGTGAAATGCATCAACAGTATAGTTCTGGTGGAGTTTCACTGCAAATATGAATAGTAAGTCAATGTTTTTTCAGATAAGCTAATAGATCAGTAAACAAAGTACAGTAAAGGCTAGGTCCCACTGGCCAACAGATGCAAAACGTATGCATAAAGGACACAGCGGATGAGCAAAATTTTCATGATGGGTGGGCTCCATCCGTTTTCATCCGTTTCAAAAAGTGGCAAAAATTTGCATAAACAGAATAGAAGAACGGAAAGAACGGACGTGGTAGTATGTAGCGGGGATGGTTAACAGATGTTCATAGGAAGCCTAAGTGGATTGGTAGCGGATGAACCTCCAGGGTTCCGGGGAGAATTTCGAAGCAGACGCATAGCGGATGATGAGCGGAGCATCACGTATGCCTAAAGGAAAGAAAGGGGATGCGCGTGGATTATATTGGATGCAAACGCACCTTTCTATTTCCGTGCTACTAATGATGTATAGACGTTCCATGTACCCTTTCTTTCTCCCTCTTTCCATTTTCAGCTGCAGCGGATGTGAGTTGCGGGATGCCCAGAGGATGCAGAGGGATACAGCGGACTGCTTAACAGATGATAAATGAACATAGAACAGTTTTGTTGCTCGTATGTGCGGCGATTTACATCATAACAGCGGAAAGTTCATGCGTTCACAAAGTTTTTGCAGCTCAAAACTTTGTGAAATCGCAGTGGACGGGATCTCGACCGAGTAGGCATATGCAACACGTATGCAATGAGTACACCAATGGATGCATAGCGTTTTCCAACGGATGGCAAGCTTTTTTAAACATTTTACATCCTCTTTGCATCCGTAAGTACAGTGGGACAGGGCCTTAACATCTTTCCATGTTACAAAACTACTGCCACTGAGCACTACTTACTACTTCGTATACCATTTTGTGTAAATGGGATACCCTAAATTGGCTGACTAAAACAAGTGGTTAACAAAACCTGGCATGATTGTACAAATTTTATGACTGTGGTAGAAATTTGCAGCAGGGGGGAATGGGGGAAGGGGTTTACCTCAGTTTAATGGCTCCATTCTCCCATCTGAGAGAGCCTGAATTTAAATATACTTCCTCTTTCTCTCGAGGCATATGAAGAAGGATGTAAAACGCATTATCTATATATATACAAACATGAAATACCATTCATGCATCATGACAGAATCTCCAGAACAATAAAGCCTACAAACCTGAAATTTAGCACATATGTTCCTCTTGGCTTCTAGGTGCTCACTAAGAAAGGATGACCATCAGAGCATTAGTATTTCATATATTATTATTATTATTAACATGCTCTGATGCTAAGGAGTTCTACTCCCGCTTCCCACCTGAAAAGAAATCTTCTCCAAATGCAAAACACAAGCAGAAGAGAAGAGTTTCCGTTTTAGTTTCACAGCATGAAGCAGCTTTAGTACAGAACAGTTGAGCTAAGCCACACCCAGGATCCTTGCTGTCTCCTTTTTGCTCATACAGCATATACTGTTTCAGTTTCCAAATAGCCCTCAACTCTCTCACACACTGTCAGGATGCTAGCCAGATGAATACTGATGGATGCTGGTAGGCAGAGGCAGGATTTTTTCCCTTTCATTTTCTTCCCCCAAAGCTAGGTCTGACCACATAGTTTTGTAGCGAAGTATGGATATTGAGCTAGTATAACAATATTTAAGCCACTTTCTCTCCCCTTTTGCTTTTATACTTCCCAGTGGATACTTCCCACATATATAATAAAAACTGCTCCTGAATTATTTATTACATGCTTTCCTAATTTAATGTCTTAGGCTGAAATTTTAACTTGGAAGAGTTTCCAGCTAGTATAACCAAAGGTAATATGTTTCTACAAATCAGAACCAGGAGTGGGATTCAAATTTTTTAACAACCGGTTCTGTGGGCATGACTTAGTTGGTGGGCGTGGTTTGATGGTGATGTGACTAGGTGGACATGGCTTGGTGGTCATGTTATTGGCTGGGCGTGGCCAATTCAAAATCACACACATCAAGGCATGCATCTCCTCACCTGGCCTCTCAGACTGTAGGGAATGCTGCAACAGTCGTAAGTGTGAAAAATGGTGATAAGTCACCTTTTTCAATGCCATTGTAACTTTGAATGGTCCTCCAAACAAGCAAAGTACCAACAAAGGAGGGGAAAAAAACTCCAGAGATGTTCCTGAGACAGGAAGTTTAGTCCTGCCAAGAATGTAATAAGGGTTAATGGAGAGGCAGTTTCTGTAAGCAACTCCAGAATGTTTCTTTCCTGCCTTCCTTACAGGATTAGGCCAGTAATTTCTTCTCACAACTGGTTTTCCAAACTGCTTAGAATGTTAACAACCGGTTCTAGCAAATAGGTGCAAACTGGTAGAATCCCACCCCTGATCAGTACATTGAAGAAGATTGATCTGAGTTTTCATGAAGGAAGTAGTCACCTATTTCTCCTTCTTACTCACCGCTTTCTGAAAGACCTCCTTTGGGAATATCATCTGTGTGTTTTTGACTAGTCAAAGTTTCTTCCTGGTTTCTTGTAAACTGAATAGGGTGTGGAATTTGAATTGGTGTCACAGACCAGGATCTCTGAGGAGGTAAGGTCTTTGTAAGCATGGCCGTATGCTCTTCTATCATGGCAGGGGACATTGCACCTATTGAGAAAAAAGTCAATAAATGACAGTGTGTATGCCACAGTAGTAATTCCACAATTCTTTAGAGAAAAAATAGTCTTTTTCATAAATGTATTGTCTTTGTAAGGGCTGAATATACAGCTGGCAACTTGAACTAGAAATTTTTATTAGCTTGTTTTAATGGATTTTCTCCAAAATAATCCTGGGGGAAAAAACTGGTGAAACAGGAAATGGAAGAAGATTGCTTAGCATTTCACCAATTTTTTCCCCAGGATTATAAGCAATCTTCTTCCATTTCCTATCATTCACACGTACATGACTCTATGAATTACACGTCATCACAGTCTCTTTAACCATGCCTATTAGGATTTTGGGAGTTTCTATGGAAGGTGTCAGAGTATAAACAACTATGTTAGAAATTGCTAGTTCTTTGTCCTATAGTCCTCCCCTCCAAGACCTAGTTAGCTAATTGTTATATCTGCCTTGTCATTCTCACCTGAACACACAGCCCCAGCATCTTCACTATGTCGGCAGTTGTTTGTTCCCCAGGAACTGGTGTGGCAGTCTGCCAATTTTGTCTCTTCTCCTTGGCACTGCACATCATCCAGCCAGATGACACTGTTTCCCTCACCAAAGAAGGCACCACCTGGTGCTGCCAGAGCCTCCCCACAGTCCAGCTCTCGGCATATGACAGTAACATCCAGAAGGTCCCACATGTCATCACATACTGTCCCCCATTGTCCTTCATGAAATATCTCTAACCGTCCAGAACACTGATTTTTGCCACCCACAAGTCTTAGGGTTTCTGGAGAGAAAAAGAAGGAATTTAAGGCAGATTCTGGAATAGCCGAAAGTATATATGAAGATAGGTTTGCTACATACAATGTTTTAAAAGTAAAAATAACATCTCCCTTTCATTAAGTTTGAATATGCCTTATTTCTTGAAGACTACACATCCATAAACTTAGAGTATCATTTTTTAAAGGGAAGAATAATATTCTCTAAATCATATCCAGGCCTTTTGTTTGTTTTCTGTATAAAATTCTTTTAAATTATGAGGTTTGATACTGCATCTCTTCTTTACCTGCTCCAAAATATTAAATTTACAAATTATTTTCAAGATAAATGACTCAGATCAATCTGCTATATAAAAAAGTCATTGTGGAGATGGTTCTTCCATTTCACAATGACTTTTAATCCTATTCTGGAGATTGACAATTTCTGTGCAAACAATGGAAGTATGAATTTTATAATTGTACTCACTCTCAATAGGTGTAGGTGACACAAGCGGCCTTGTGGTTGTTACTCCCTCCATTTTTCCCTTCTTGAGAGGTGTGTGGGCAGGAATGGCAGTAAAGATAGGGAAACGCTGTTCTGTGTAAAGACAAGTGGGAAGAAGTGTTTCATTGCTTCAAGAAGGCACAGAAAGCTATAAAACTATGTACTGATTTATTTAAAACATTAGTACAGCTTCCTCATCTTAAAAAAAAGCTTTTTTTCCCCTCTTGTTCAATCATGTCTGATTCTTGGAGACTACCTGGAGAAGTCCCTGGAGTTTTCTTGGCAAAGTTTTCAGAAATTATTTGCCATTGCCTAGGGCTGAGAAAAAGTAATTGGCCCACAGTCATCCAGTGGGTTTGTACCTAAGGTGGGGCTAGAATTCATGGTTTCTAGTTTGATGCCTTAATCACTGTACCAAACTGGCTAAGATGGCTTATACCCCAAAATAAAAGCTCCCGACAACTAAAACGAAAACCACGAACAATGAAAGTGTGAAGGAAAAAGAGTAAAGGCCATTTTGATCTCTTCCCATTCCAGCACGTGGGAGAAGAGCCAGGTCTTAAACTGAAAATTAAAAGAGTTGCAGTGGAAAGGCTTGCTTTAGAGTAGGGGTCTCCAATCTTGGCCACTTTAAGACTTGTGGACTTCAACTCCCAAAATTTGCATTGAGCTTTACTGGCTGAAAAATTCTGGGAGTTGAAGTCCACAAGTCTTAAAGTGGCCAAGGTTGGAGACCCCTGTTTTAGAGCAGTGGTCACCAACCAGTGGGCCCCGAGAAAATATTGGTGGGCCACAGAGAAATCTCATACCCAGAGCACCCCTGAAAGCAATTAATCCAGGATGCACAGAAACACAAGGCTGCTCAGACCCCATGGCCCGTGGGAACCCTCCCCACCTACTCACTCCTTATCTGGCAAATTTGCCTGCTAAATTGCTATTTTTCCTTTTTTCTGATCATCATCTGTTCTGCTGTGCCAGGAGATTTAGATTAACTAGGAAGCAGGAAATGGTTGGATTTCTTGCTTTCTAGCTAGTCTTTAGATCTTGGGCTCTGCTGAACACAGCTGAACCTCCCTTAGGACTGAAGATTCTATTATTCAGTGGAGACTCATGGCAAGCAAAATTGAGAGANTATTTATAATATTTACATACAAGCCATGCCCAGCCAGTCACATGACCACCAAGCCACACCCACAAATTAGCCCATGCTCATAGAACTGGCTAATGATCCCTGGGATTTAAAATTATGAGTTTGCTGGTCCCTGAGGTCCAAAAGGTTGGCGACCCCTGCTTTAGAGGACCCACAATGTAGATGTACTTAAGGGAAGGAATTTGGAGCATGGCTTGGAGCATCTGGTGAGATGGGTAGATACCTCAACAAGAGGCAGTCCTGTAGACTTTTTTTGGACGCTAATGGATGTGTGAGGGGCTAACCTTAGATTCAACTCTTTACATCAGGTCCCACTTAGTACAATAAAAAGCTAAACTTTGAAAGAGGATTTGGTCAATTATTTATTAATTAAGCTTTAAGGTGAGGGCAGAGGAAAAGGTGAACTTCTCCATTAAATTATATGCCTGGATTGTCCCTATATTGAAGCTAATTTTGGAAAAATTCCAATTATCCCCAACAAGCTTTTACTGTAATTTAAACTCTTGTCTTTGTTTCTCACATACTGATATGTACTTGAAACAGATTTGGTAGCTACTCTAAGTAATTAGCATAGAGGGTATTTCTATGTGAGAATCAATTCACCTGATATAGCCAGTTCTATGGAGAAGCAAATATAAAGTGTATAAATATTTGTAGTGTCAAGAACTGTCATGCAGTTGTTATATAGAATATAGAAAATGTTTCCTGCATCTAAATGGTTGGACCTGGAAAAAAAGCTACTTTTAAAGAAATATGATGAAAATCTTATTGCTTCAGGCAGTTTTCTACTCTCAGTTTTTCAGGGTGGGATTTAGGTAATGGTGAAAATTGTGAGTCATTATTATTTTGACAATCTTCTACATTTAAAATATAAATAAATAAATGTGCTTTGTACTTGCTTTTCATGATTTCAATCATGATATTGATTTTCACAATTAATTATTTAATACAATAAATCAAACAAATCAGAGAGCTATTAAGGAGAAAACCACAACCCCAGCAAAAATGGCAGGGCAACTACTATATAAAGCAGAAAGTAAACCCTATAACTTATACCAATGATGTTATCTAGTTGGGTAATGAAACATCTGCCACCAAGTAACCAAGCTCAGAGAGCATCAAGAACTCCACAATAAATTACTTCTAATCTTCTAAAATAAGTATCCTGTGAAAAAGTTGACAGTAACAAGAGCCCTACCTGAACAGATGGCACTGGCATCTTCCTCATGGGTGCAGATATGTTTGTGAAAGCCACGGTGATGGCAGGAAAGCAGGTGCCTCTCAGTACCTGTACAGTGTACTTCATTGAGCCAGATAGAACCAATTCCTTCACCAAACCAGGCTCCATGAGGTGCTGAAAGGGCTTGCCCACAATTTAGTTCTCGGCACACAACAGCAACATCACGCAGGTCCCAATCATCATCACAGACTGTCCCCCATTCATCTTTGTGGAGAACTTCCACCCGTCCCACACAAAGGTTAGGACCTCCAGATAAACGTATCTGGAAAGCGCCTGGGGAGAGAGAGAGGGAAAGGGAGGGAGGGATGGAGGCAGGGAGAGAGAAAGAGAGAGAGAGAGAGAGACAGAGACAGAGAGCACTGTTTTCTCTCTTCACTTTAAACAAAATACGCTGAATATACTGAAATATTTTCTCTTTAACTTCTATAAATCAGTTTTTATCATTCAGTTATTTGCTTTACATGATTTCAAAACCAGAATCAATAGATAAACAAACACATCATCTGTAAACTGGTAACTTAAAAAGAAATATATAAAAAAATAATAAAAATAATTTAAAAATGATAATTTGTGATGTTGCTATTCTTGAGCAACATCATGGAGAACACAGTATAAAAATGCAAATCATGTCCTACATTTTATTGCATAAGTCAACCCATCATTTGATGAGCTTATCTGGAAGCATTCTGATAAGAGTACCACACAGTGAACTAGTCTGATCCACTTTAGTTTACGTGTAAAATAAAAGAAAATGAAGTGCAACAAAAGAGAGTCTTGTTCCATCACCGCAAGCAAATCTGGTGCTTTAGCTACCCATTTTTGGGGGGCTTCCCCAACTATTACTGAAAAATCTGAGGTTCCCTTGAATTTGCTGATATTGCCCTCTTGTGGATGGCACCAATATAATAGTACAAACATCCATATTTGGAAAAAACTTGAATATAAATATAGTGGTGACTATAGATCATCAATCTCAAATTGATCAGGGCAAAAATCAAGATGGTCAAATTTTAACTGGATTTACCTGTGACATGAAGTTTCAAGAAGACAACTGCAAAAACAAAGTAAGACAGAAATGAAAGCCAGTACTCCTTACATTCCGGGTTTTATTTAGATGAATGCAATATTTTCAAGCATTACACATTCAGGGGAAAAAACTATTTTTGAGATACAGAAGCAGTTTCAAATAACATCAGAGGAAAAGATTCTTTCAAATCAAGCTCATGTAGTGACTTTGTTGATACATTTGTGCAATATTCTTGGCAAGAGCATGGAAATAGTATGCAATTGTTACTACACATTTTTTCAATTTGTGACCCTAGCTTACAGCTTTGGTATACAATAAATATTATAAAAATAACTTTTGTAATTTCCAAGACAGTACCTTTTAAGGCAATTCATGCTTCTACTGATTTAATTTGCAGATCTTAAGGCACAGCTTGCTTAAGGCCATGTCACACTGCACCAACGGATGCAAAGAGGATGTAAAACGGACAAAAAACCTTGCCATCCGTT
>BHFT01008779.1:0-20490 GCA_004320025.1 Laticauda laticaudata
CTGGAACCCACATTATGTATCTGATATTAACACAGTTGAGAAAGTCCAGAAATATTTCACAAGAAGAGTTCTTCACTGCTCTACTCATTACAGAATACCTTATGCCACCAGACTTGAAATTCTAGACCTAGAAAACCTAGAACTACGCTGCCTTCGGTCTGATCTCGGTATTGTATATAAAATCATACATTGCAATGTCCTACCTGTCAATGAATACTTCAGTTTCAACCATAACAATACAAGAACAAACAATAGATGCAAACTCAAGGTTCATCACACCAAACTTGATTGCAGGAAATACGACTTCAGCAGCAGTGTGATCAATGTCTGGAATACTCTACCTGACTCTGTGGTTTCTTCCCCAAACCAAAAAACTTTAACCTTAGACTGTCTACTATTGACCTCACCCCTTTCCTAAGAGGTCTGTAGGGGGCGTTCATAAGCACACCAACATGCCTACCGTCCCTGTCCTATTGTTTCTTTTATATATTTTTTTATTTTTCTTATGTGTATCCATGTATTCATAGCTATATTTTTATTTATACCTATTATCTTGTAAACAATTGACAAAAATAAATACATAAAATAAATAAAAGTAGGGAGTGCAGTTTTTTATTTGATAGCAATAGCACTTAGACTTCTATATCGCTTCACAGTGCTTTACAGCCCTCTCTCGGCAGGTTACAGAGTCAGCCTATTGCCCCCAACAATCTGGCTCCTCATTTTATCCACCTCAGAAGGATGGAAGACTGAGCCAACCTTGAGCCTGGTGAAATTCGAACTGTCAAATTTCAGTCAGCTGGCAGTCAGCAGAATTAGCCTACAGAACTACACTCTACCACTGCACCTTTCAGTATCTATGTTATCAATTATTTCAAGTCTCTGCTATACAAGTTGCTTTTCTCTTGTACACATATACATATATATAGAAGGATGTTTTACTTCTTTTATTCAATATCTTGTTTGTATCTGGCCTCAGGGCTATAATAAATAAATTGAATTTGATATAGAGGATGGGGATGCTGCTGTAGCTGAGAATAGTATGCTTGGATTAGGTTATTTGACAGCATTACCAAGTAATGGTATCAAGTCTTGGCCTCTGTTTTTTGTAGCCATGGTTCAATTTTGCGATACCCTTTACCGTTATTAAAAGAATACGGCATGGAGGTGGAAGACATACTGGTTTTTGACTTTAGCTGGGTATTTTATCTGAAACTAACCTACTTCACACAGTTACCATGAAACTTGAATATAGGATATTCAGTCCTCAGTACTTTCTGAGGGTATAAATGTAACAAATACCAAATAAGATCCAATGAGTAAGTGCAATGTGCATTTCCTTTACAGAAAGATACCTTACCTAGTATCTACAAACATTTTGGGGAAAGTCTTCAAGAACCAAAAGAAATGTTTCCAGGTAGATCTGAATCTTGTTCCTTTCTTTCCAGGTAGGACTAGCCTGAAAAAAAAATTTTTTTTGCATGACTTGAAATCGACAGTTTAGCTTTAGAGGATATAAGAATAAACATCAATGAGCAATAAAATGAGATTAATCATCTCCAGGGAAAAGGCAGAGGCAGTTATCAGAGCTCAGAAGAAAAATATGAACATGATGCATTAACGGAGACTGTCCCCAAACCATTGCAAAACCCTTTTGTATATATTTATCATTTATTTATGAAGTTCATATTTTCCCTTTGAAGTACCTAAAGTGCTCAAAACAGCTATCAGCAATAAAATATATTTTAAAAAGCAAATCAATGTAAAATGTACCAAGAAGATGAGGAATAAAGTACATCCACAGGTTAAAACTTACTTTAGTGAAGAAGTCAGTTTAAAAGCCTAGCAGTTGCTTGAATGAAACCATTTTTGCTTGTGGGTTGTGAGACATGAGAAGTGGAGAACGCCTCTCCTTCCCAATTTGGCAGGATGTTCCAGTGGGAGCAAGATTTGACCAGACTGGTCATAAGTTGTTGTCAAACACTAGAATCCATTTGAAATGGCACTTGGCCTCCACTTATACCATACTGCTTCACAGCATTTGAGACAGTGGTGGGATTCAAATTTTTTTACTACCAGTTCTGTGAGCATGGCTTTAAGGGTGTGGTAGGGGAAGGATACTATAAAATCTCCAGTCAGAGGTGATATTTGTCGGTTCTCTGAATGACTCAAAATTTCTGCTACTAGTTCTCCAGAACTGGTGAGAACCTACCTCTGAATACCACCTCTGATTTGAGTGCTGGTCACACAGAACCTGGTGCTGTGTTACTGGTTGTGAACTGATAGCCTTGAGGTCTTATAGTTTGCAAGGTTCTCACTAAATTAATAGTTACAATGCTACAATGAGACATAGGCTGCAAACTAGCACTTGACACAAGTTATGAAAACTTTGGAAAATACATTTAAATACAATTATGTGTCTCTAACTATAACAGTAAAAAAAATGCAAGCCACAGTATTCTCTGTGACATTCTGTGGGAGCACAGTTGGACTTTAAAAAAGCAGGATAGGAAGAGTATTGATGCCATTGAGCTTGGTGTTGGAGAAGACACCTGGGAATATTGTGGACATCTAAGAAACCAAAACAATGGTTCAATGAATAAATCAACCCAGAGTTCTCATCAGGCTCAAATTATCCTACTTTAGACACATTATAGAAAGATCTCTGAAAAAGGTGCAGTGCTTGGAAAGGTGGAAGTAAAGATGAAAGGGTGGAAAGATAGATGGACTCTAGCATTGATGCAGTCACCATTGAGAGAGAGAGACTTGAAAAAAACAGATTAGGGATAGATTTCTTGAAGAAAAATCTATGTGGTTGCTAGGTATTGAAAATGATTTGATGGTACATGAGCAAGAAATATTAAGAAATACAAAATGGAAATGGGCTGGACACACAGCAAGAAGAACTGATGGCAGGTGGACCAAGGTAGTCATAGAATGGATACCACTTGATAAAAAATGTCCATGAAAGAGATCTAAAACAAGATGGATCAACAACAACAGCAAGTATTGGCAATTGGACCTAACTGACAAAAGAAAGTTCAGGATTGTATACCCAAAAGTGTTTTTTCAAGAGGCAACTGGACTTTCTGGTTTTTCTTTGAAGACGTTTTGCTTGTCATCCAAGAAGCTTCTTGGATGAAAAGCAAAATGTCTTTAAAGAAAACAGCTTCTTCAGCTTCTTGGATGAGAAGCAAAATGGCTTTAAACCCCCCCCAGAAAGTCTAGTTGCCTCTTGAGGAAGCACTTTTGGGACAACCATGACCTGGATGACTGAGAATCTCCACAGACATTCAGGATCATTAAGGTTGGAAACATCCTGCAGTGGGTAGATAATGGGTAAAATGATGATGATGATGGTGATGAATCAAGAAATAAATCAAATGTTGGTGTGGTGACCCAGGGCATGCACAAAGGCAACATAGTCACATAAGCAAGAAGAATCCCTTTATTATGTCCAACTTTGCCCCCATTGTCCAGGTTACCTTTGGCTGGAGAAAATTTCTCCCAGAAACAGCCTTTAACTGGAGAAAATTTGTTCCAAAATAAAATGCATACAGACTGTAACTAAAAATCCAAGCAAACCAAGCTACAGTAATTAACTTGTCAGGGCAGGAGAAGGAATTTCAGACTTGAAAGCATGGCAAAACTCACACAGTTGGGAAGACACCAGGAACACAGATAAGCCACAACGAGACCAGATAAACTCATGATTTAAGGGAAGCTAAATTGTGCACAGCTTCCCTTTTTAAACACTGTGTTCCCAGCTGCAGCTAATGAAGGGAATCAGGGCCCTTTCTTCCCCTGTAAGCCACACAACTCATGTTGTTCCCTTCTCCATTCCTCTCTGCGTGCCCTAGGATGAAGAGGGGGTGGGCCTGGATCTTCCTCTGAACTCCCTCTCCCTTGTTCTCTGCTTTCCCCAGACAGACTTTGCACTTCCCCAGTTTCTTCCATAGCCAATGGAGCCACACTTCCACTCCCTGTCAGATTCCATCAGGGGCATGACAGTAGGTTTATTACACACTAGTTCTTTCTGGGGTAATTTAATCCCATCTAGATTTAAAGATGGAATTGGGCAGCCAATTTCTGAACCCCAAACCACTCAGTCTTAATAAAGCTTAACCTGAGCCTCTTCCTCTCCATTGAGACCTTAACAGGCCCAGGAGATTGGAGCAAAAATCACTTGGTGGGCCAGAGCTGAGATAGGCAACTGACTCCTTGCTATCAAATCATCCACCCTAGCCATAGCATTTAAGTGTTAAGTAATAGGGAGGAAACTGTCAGTAGTTGGGTTAGGCAAAAACCCAATGTAGAGATAGGATTTAGCTGTCAGTTTCTTCTTATAAGAAACACATGCTAGCATATGTTGTAGTACAAGCTCCAATGTGATTGCATTGCAATAGTTTCTGGCTGTGTGTTTGTGTGTGCAGATTGCTACTGTTCAGCTTCAGTTGAAGAGATCTGACTGCTGAGCGGTAGCTCCCGAGTACTGAATTTAGTCCCAAATGTGCAGCAGTTGCAAAAATAACATCATATACATTATTCAAGCAGCCCTTGATTAAACCTGAGTTTTGCTGGTGGTTGCCTTATAGAGCTGAATTGTCAGGGCAAGCAAACAATTGAAGACAGTAATTTAAGAAGCATCACTGATATTTCTGGGGATAAAAGAGACACTAACAAGGTTGGGCAGATATTTAGAGCACTGAATCAGTAGCTGGAAATGTTCCAGTGTGGGTGTATAACAGCAAATGTCACTGAACTCATTCAAATTGTGCTCACTCTCTTTCTGCAGGCTGCCTTCCCTCTCTCTCTCTTTCTCTCTCTCTCTCTCTCTCCCTCCCTCCCCCCCTCTGTAAAAAGAGCCTGAGCACTGAGCAGCAGAAGGTTGGTTCAAAAAGGTACTATAATATATAAACCAAAGGTAGTGTGGGGAAACATGCATAAGTACAGATGTCAGAATAAAATTCATGCAATAGACCATAAAACTAATATCAGAAGAGGGCTAAATAAAACAATCTGTCAACAGTCTCTTTTTAAAACTGGCTGTAGAGGAGAAAAAGGAAACCATTCATGGGAGGGAATTTCCAAGTACTGGAAATGCCCTCCCTGTGGTTATTTGTATGAAGAGGCCCTCCTGGACAGCACGTTCAGTAGGCTTTGGCTGCAGATCAGGGCTGCTGGACTTCAACATATAAGGACTATTCCTTATATTCAACTATTCCTTTAAGCACGGAGGACCCAAAGTGGAAGGGGATGCATATATAATAACAAGCATTTTAAATTAAAGGTGGAAATATCCTGGGAGCCAGGATAGAGTTTAGCCAGCATAGGAATTTATAGTATACATTCACTTGTGGAAGCATCGCGCAAAAACTTTTGGCTCTTTTAATTCGGGATCTAGACCTGAATGGAGCCCTATGACAACACCAATTATGCTTGTGATTTTATTTATTTATTTCCATGCATCAATGAGGCCATCCAGCTCAAGCAATACGGCCTCCAGGGGGAGTACTCTACTTAGGGAGGCAACTGGACCCTAAGTGTCTGAGGGAAAAACCTGTTTTTCTGTTTTTCTAAAGGCAAACAGAGTTGGGGCCTGTCTTATATTGATGACCCATGTAATATCTGAGATGGCAACAATGCATTAAATCTGGCCCTTTTTGACCTTTCAGCAGCTTTTGATACTGTCAATCACAGTATCTATCTGAACCAGCTCAAAGGGATATTTGAGTGCGGTAAGTATTAAGGACTGAGAGCAAGGTTTTGTGATGTTTCTCCTCCTTCTTCCAGAACCAGTTCTTGATGGTGTTGGTAAAAGAGGGAAGGCTCTAGTCCTTGTTTTGAGAAGTAGCTTTAAGTGTCTTTGCCTTCCCACTCCTACCAACTGCTATCTGAACCCTCTGTGAAAGGTCATATGGGGTGAGATGTCACCAAAGTGCTGATGATTTTCTGTTGTTCATCTCCAAACCTGGTCGATCAAGTGATGCTACAAAAGTAGATGCAATTAGTGCACAAGATGTATCTGCGTAAAGGCATCTACAATAGATTATGGCTATTATTTGCTCTTCAAGAGGAAGCATGAGTTTAGAGGACTCCCAAATTCCACATGAGGTCTGTGAAGGTAATGTAATCCCATCAAGAACCAAAGAAGGAGAAACCTCTGCATTGTACAATCCACCTCAGCTTTAGAAGGGCTGAATCTGTGCTGGTTTTTCCCCATCAAGAACCCTAGAGTCCCCAGACACTGAGACAGAACCTGAAGGCATTAGCTGGAGAGCCTAGGGTTGACATGTAAAACTATTATCACATACTGATGATAGCTAACTCTGTTCAAACAGATGGCCTTATCCATCATTCTTGTGTAGATGTTAAACACAATAAACATGATAATCTAATCTTTAGGACCCTCACAAAGCAAAGTAAATCTACCCTCTACTTTGATCAACTCAAGTGATACCAACTCCAGAGGAAGGAGAAACACAGCCATAAGAGTGTTTGCCCCACTATTAACCCCTTGAGCCAGTCTATAAGGACACTATGATTGATGTTGTCAAAGATTACTAAGAGGTCAAGGAGGGCCAGAATGGATGTACTACCTCCATCCTGGTCCCATCATAGGTCACCAACAAATGTGATCCTTGATGATTTCATATTATGCATATATCTTAAACCTGACTGAAAGAGATCCTGGCAATCTGTTTCATTCAGAAGACTTTGAAGCTTGGCATGACCAGCTTCTCCACAATGTTCACTGTTTAAAATCTATCCATGCTCAATATTTTGTGGGTATGTATAATTCACATTAGATGATTGCTGTAGAAATATGCTACATTCCTGAGTTTTTCAATTATACTGAGCCTTTGATATTCCCCAGTGTCCCTCAAGCTTACTAATATAGTGGTTGAAGGACTTTCACTCTTTTAATCCCCTCTTTTTTATTTCATTGAATTGGTTTCATGTTCAATATCTCAAAGTGTTGAGATTGCATCTTGTTCAGTGGTGGGATTCAAATTTTTTACTACTGGTTCTGTGGGCGTGGCTTGATGGGCATGGTTGGTGGGCATGGCAGGGAAAGAATACTGCAAAATCTCCATTCTCACTCCTGGGGGAAGGTTTCTGCAAAATTCCATTCCCTTCCTACCCCACTAACCTGCTTTTCAGCTCCGTTCTCCTGTGCAAGGCAACAAAAGAAGACTCAGCTGAGACTCGAGAGGCAAAGAATAGATGGGAACAGGACCAGTCAGAAATGGTATTTGCCGGTTCTCTGAACTACTCAAAATTTCCGCTACCAGTTCTCCAGAACTGGTCAGAACCTGCTGATCTGATCTTGTCCACCCAGTCTCAGGGACCCATTGTGACATGCTGTAGATGTTTCTTTGCATGGAAGAGTCGGGGCTCCAAACAACTCTTATTACAAAGACATATTTGTTTTACAAATATTCTAGTAAAGCAATTCTTGATACTTAGCATTTTCTGTTTATCTATTAAAAAGAGCAAGCAGGCATGAATTTGCAAGACCGAAGGACAATTTGCTCAGTTCTGAGTCGCAAAGCAAGAAATTTCTCTAGCTAGATACAGTATATGCTACATGATGATGACTTAATTGAAGCAGCCTGAGGTCTGTTTTGAACATATGCTTCTGATTTGGGAACATTTGCTTATTTATTGGAAGAGGACTCTATGCTGAAGCCAGATGTTCAGCTGCAGGGGACATTTTGAAGAGCATCTGCTGATATTGCAACAAGGCCAAGGCCCTTCCATAAGGCCAAGTCATCTTCTACCCCACACATTCTTTGCTCTGAACCCAACTGTCTTCTGCTTCAGAGCAAATTGTCTTCACATTTTCCTGTACAATCAGAAGAGTTTCATAGTGGAGGTGTAAGAAATAGGCTATCATCCTTCTTTCCTGAAGTTGAGAGAAATTCTGGAAGTTTTGTATGTTAAGTCTGCTTTTGAAAGAAGCCATAGGTAATTGATGACATTCTGTAACTTTAGACAGCTTTAGGTGAGGATTAATCTTAGTTTAAGCATTTCAAGGGCAAATCCACTCGGGTCCTTCAGAAAAAAAGGCAACTAGAAGGTTGGCAGGAGCTGGACCAAAAGATGAGAGCTTGCCCTGTCACATAGCACACTCAGGTTTCAAACACAGGCTTGCTGATTGTCAACCCAACACCCTAACCATGGGCTCTGTGCAAGATATGAAGAGCATTGCTAGGACACAGCAGAAAAAAATGTAATTAGGTGAAAATGGAAGGAGGCTATGAAAATGTTAGGATTCTATCCTGGCAACAGGGGTGAAAATCCCAAATCACTGCCTTGGGCCAAAGAGAATGCATAGTGGATGGTGTAATCTAAACAAAATATTCATTTTAGCATGTAAAGCAGGAGCAGAATGTCTAGGAAAATAGCTATTGTAGATTTTATTGTTTTTCATTCTCTCTCTCTCCACACATTATTTTCTAAAGAACAAGGAAAATCAATTGCGTCTCTGAATGGAATAATGGTATGGATGCTGTAGCTATCCTTCTACATCTGTAATGGGGCTATTAATGATTGTGGAAATTGATAGTGACAGAGAGAGTCAGACCAAACACTTGTAATGTCATGAGTCTGGCAACAATAGGAACAGCAACAAAATCTCTCCCCCCTTAATCTGTTATTGTGATACTGTTAACCCTCCTGTTTAATTCAAGTCAGCATTTAAAATTATGCTCTGCAAGGAAGCAAATATCTGTTTCCTGTCTGCATTGCTTACGATATACCAAACTCAGTCTCAGCCAATGTGTGTTTGGGAAAGATAGGAGGATAAGGATAAGGATTTGGGGCCTGATTCAGCTTGTTTCTTTTTCTTTTCCATCCTCTTTTATTTCAACTCAGGAATTCATTTTGACTCCTGGGCTTTGACAAAACAGTATTTAAAGCCCATGTCACACTGTACCAATGGATGGAAAGAGGATGTAAAATGGAGAAAAACACTTGCCATCCGTTGGTTAATGCCGATGCTTCCGTTTTGTTACTCACCTGTGTGTCTGTTTTACTTCTTCTCTATCTGTGCCAAGCAATCCGTCTCGGACTGAGGTTCCATCCGTCTCAAAAAGATCTTTGGAGCTGGCTGCTAAGACTTTTTGAGCGGAAAGATGTTATCCAGACGTGTCGCGTTCTGGCATCCGCAAGGTCATACAGGAACTTGATCGTGTCTGGCAGTCTTGTCGACATCCGTACGCGTTCTTGCTACATCTGCTAGGCATCCACTGTTGCAGTCCACGGCAACCAAATCCACCCAGCAGAAAAGTGGACACAGGAGAAGCAGAACAGACAGGAAACGGACGTGCTAGCGTGTAGTAGCCACGGACGGAAAATAGGATGAAAGGGGCTGCTCCTCCACGCCACACCAAGCATGCGAGCACACAGCACGCAGCAGCAGGCATCAGGCACAGCGAGGACCAGCAGAGACCAAGATCAGCAGCAGCAAGGACCATGCAGACCAGGATTCAATCATAGCAGAGTAAGCACCAGCAGCGCCACACACCAGCATGACCAGGAGACCGAGCAGGACCAGGGAGACAACGAGCAAGACACAGACCAGAGCAAGCAGTACCAGTGAGGCACACCCCAAAGGAAGAAACCCCAAGCAGGACGGCAAGACCAGGAGCACGAGCAGGACCAAGCAGACAAGCAGGACCAGCAGGACGAGGAGGAGCAGGCTTCAAGCAGAGAAAGCACCAGCAGAGCACCACCACCATAAGCAGCATCAGCAGCTCCTCCAGAAGCAGCATCAGCAGAAGCACCCCCGCAAGCCATCAGCAGATAAGCATCAGGCAGAAGCACACCGCAGAAGCAGCATCAGGCAGAATAAGCACCAGCAGCAAGTGACCACCGCCATAACACACAACTTCATCAGCTCCTCCAGAAGCAGAAAGCAGCAAAGCCCCAGCCCCAGAAAAGCGAGCCCGTGCTACAGAAGCCCGCAGCAGAAGCAGAGTGAGGGCCAGGAGTGGTGCGAGGTGGCCCTGTCCCTCTTGCCAGGGCTGGCATGCAGGATGCTGAGGCTTTCTCTTCTTCCCCATGGTTGTGGGGGTGCTGGCTGCAGGAGGCAGGCAGTAGGCTGGCAGACAGGCTGGCAAGCAGGCAGGGCAGCAAGGCTGGCAGGCAGGCTGGCAGAGGCTGGGCAGGCAGGCAGGTGCAGGCCAGGCTATGGCAGAGCAAGGCAGCAAGCTGGCAGGCCGGCTGCAGGGCAGCACAGGCAGCAGCAGGCAGACAGGCAGGCAGACAGGCAGCAGCAAAGGCTTGCAGGCAGGCTGGCAAGAGAAGGCAGGCAGGGCAAGGCTGGCAAGGCAGTTGTATGTGTCTGGAAGCAGGTCTTTCCTCTGAATGGTGACCTGCTTGGGAGCTGCCTCCCTTTATATTGTGGCGGATGATGCCAATTGTGCAATATCCTCCCTGCCATGCGCATGTGAACGCTAGGCATCCGCTAGGCATCTGCTAGGCATCTGCTAGGCATCTGCTAGGACATCTGCTAGGCATCCGCCCGGCTTCCGCTCTGCATCCGCTAGGCTAGCTTCCGCTCTGCATCCGTTCATCCGCTAGGCTTCCGCTTGCATCCGCCTCATCTGCTCGGCTGCTGCTCTGCATCTGCTCTTTCCGTTCCGCATCCGTTTGCTGCGGTCCCCTGGAAGCCTTGCAGATGTTGCCATCCGCTCTCATTCACTTCCATTCGCTAGGCTTCACAGTAGGAGCTATCCGCTTTGCATCCGCCCTGCATCCTCCCCCGTCCATTCCTTTCCGTGTTGTCCACTCTGGTTATGCAAATTTTTGCCCTCTTTTGAGAGCGGGATACCAACGGATGATGGAACATTTTGCTCATCCACTGTGTCCTTTTTACAAACATTTTGCATCCGTCGGCCAGTGTGACAGGGCCTTAAAAGACAGGTCAAGTGGTGTCAATGGCCATATTGGTTTACTACCAGGCTACAACTGGCACTGAGAAAATCATTATGGTGCAAGAAGAGATAAAAGGGCACCCCTCAAGAGCCCAGCTCTGGGCACACAAGGTGCTGCCGCAAAGGCATTTGTCAGGCTGTTGTGGTCCATGGAAATTATGATTCCCAAGTTTAATTTGCTACCCCATCTGCAGCTATAACCACAGACGTTTGACTAATGTGCTCCTTGCTTAAGAATAGCTTGAATCTCTTTTTCTTTTTCACTAACCTCATTCTTTGATCCTTGATCTTCTGCATTCAGTAGATGGGCTTCCAATTGGATGTATCCAACTTTGTATAGATTGCATAGATCCAACTTCAGGGGTAGTTCATTTCTCAACTAATAAGGGAAGAAGGGCAGCAGAACCTGAGCTGGGGGGAAGGTCTCAAGCTGTGCCTTCTTCAGCCTCTCTAGTTCTTTTTCTGTTTAGCTGCTGCTAAGAAAAATTAGAATGGCAGAAAGAGGAGCTCAGAGCAGAGCTGGAGAGCTAAAGGACCGGAATTTCTCCCTTCCTCTCTCTGCTTTCCACAGGAAAAATAAGAGACAGAAGAAATAAAAATATCAGGATCTTCTTTCTGTCATGGAAACTGTATTCTGTTGCAGGCTGTTTCCAAAGGAGGGCCAGTTTTCAACTGAGCATTCTTACAACTTTCTGGTTCATTAACACTGCAATGATCCAGATGCTGTCCATTTTAATTTGGTCAGATCTGATTTTGGACACATCCAAAACTTTGTTTCATTGAATATCACTGGAAACCAACACCAGATGCCTGCACAGAAATTTATAGACAAACCTTCTGGATTTTTGCAACCCAGATCTAGGTGCCTTAATATTAACAATAGTAACTGTGAGAATCTTTGGACTATCTTGTATCTTGTATTGACTGTTTCTTTGTGGGTTTTATTTTCTTTCTTACTTCTTGCGACCACTTCAGCTTAGGTGAAGTTTATTTACATATCATGATTGGAAGACAGATTTTCCCCTCAAACAATGTCCTATGACATTGTCCTCATTGATTTTCTCCTCAAACAATGTCCTATGAATTCCAGGGAAAGTGCTATATTTATCGATAATAATAGAAATAAAATGAAAAAAAAAAAGGCAAGGGTAGGAAGTGCAAAGTATTGTAAAAATCACTGTTAAAAAGTGTGGCTATCTGAAGATTAGCCTGAAGAGTACTTATTTTTTGGAAATTTAGTAAATTTAAATTCATGATGGGTAACACAAAAACACAGTCTTTGTTTTTTTGTTCAGTTACCTTTTTCCCTTTGTCAACTCTTCATCCAATTCTGTTTCTTCCCTTTTCCGGTCAACTACCCTTTTCTTAAAAGGGATGCGATGGCTCAGTGGCTAAGACGCTGAGCTTGTCGATCAGAAAGGTTGACAGTTCAGCGGTTTGAATCCCTAGCACTGCATAATGGAGTGAACTCCCGTTACTTGTCCCAGCTTCTGCCAACCTAGCAGTTCAAAATCATGTAAAATAGGGACCACTTTGGTGGAAGGTAACAGTGTTCCATACGCCTTCGGCATGCTGGCCACATGACCACAGAGATGTCTTTGGACAGCGCTGGCTCTTTGACTTTGTAATGGAGATGAGCACTGCTCCCTAGAGCCAGAAATGGTTAGCACATATCTGCAAGAGGAACTTTTACCTTTACCCTTTTCTTTCCTCTTCTCCATCCTTGTTTTCCTTCTTCTATTTTGCTGTTTCTGCTAGAAGATGAGAGGAAGATGTGCATATTCTTATGTTTTTCTGGATATGACAGAACATTTGGTATCTGAAGTGGCATATGAATTAATTTTGCAAATGGGCTATTTTGCTTTCCCCCAGGCTATTTATTTTATTGTTCTGACCTTATTTTAAAACATATGTTTGCTTCTGTGTATATGTGTGTGTGAATTCTGTCACTCATTCTTACCACACACCTGATCACAAAAGTGATAGGGCACAAGGAAGATCTGCAGAAGTTTTTTCTGCTGGAGAAGAAGAAGAATCTGGACATTGTATACAGATATATATATTTTATCCTTGAAGGACGATATTACATTCATGGCCATCTTCCTTCTGAAGAAATTGTTGTGTGCTGTTTGACAAACTGTGGTGCACAATTTCAATCACTTTAAGGTTTAAACTTTTTGTGATACATGTGTATGTGTGTGTGTGTTCATGTACAAACAGAAAAACAAAGGGATGTTTTTCTCTTTTCAAGAAAAGAGATAATATTTTCCTGCCCCAATGTTTCTATCTTTGAATCCCATTACTTACTGCAGAATAATCAAATCAATGCTGCAGTCATTTGGGCACAGTAATTAGATGTGCAACTATCTTGGCCCTTCCCCCTTCCCTTGAAAGCTTTCCTCTCGAGTATACATTTATTGTGTAGTTACCACAGTTGTTGTGTTTGTTTCTCAAGCAAAAAAGGCTATTAAGTACCCTTAAGCACAAATGGAGAAAGAAGGGAGAGAGCCAAAAACTTAGAAAAGAGAATTCTAGAATTCATTTCATGCAGCTGTGTGCAGCTCCATTAAAAACATCTTTCTAGATTGTGTGACATGTTTTTGCAGACCACTTAAATATAATCCAGATATTTTCTAGTTCTAGAGTGGGACTAGGGTAAAAATAAGACATGGGAGTGAAAAAGAAAAAAAAAGAAAATTAAAGAATAAACAATAGAAAAATGGGACAGTTTGTAGGTGAGGTACAGAGGAACAGATGTCAGAGTTCTCTTTTCTAATTATTAGTGATTATAGCACCAGGCTAAAAAACCGAATGTGAGTTCCCATTATAGGCAGGAAAGCCTTTTGGGTGACTTTGGGTCAGACACTCTCTATCTCAGCTAACCTACCACACAGAGTTGTTGTTCTGTGGAAAATAGGAGAAGAAAGGAATACTATATATCTGTGTTGGTGAACCTATGCCATGCATGCCGGAATGGCACACAGAGCCATTTCCCCCAGCACGCAAGAGGTTGCCTGGAAGAGCCCCAGTGTGCATGCATGTGTGTGCCACTGCCCAACAGCTGATTGTTGGGTGTCTGGCGTGCATGCTCAGGGGGCAGAGGAGGAGTGCACGGGAGATGTGCGTGCATGAGGGGGGAATGTTCGCAGCCTAATTTCTGTACACTTCACAAAATGACTTTTGTCTAGTACATGGTTTTTTTTGGCTGAACTGTAGACCCTGACCAGAATTCAGCCCATGAAATAGTAGATGTTCCACATTCAGTGTTCATGTTGGTCAATAAATAATTAAAAAGTATGATTTCCTTGTTATAACAAAAAAAATGATTCTAATTGATTTTTTGGGGCTGTTTTGAATGAAAAAAAAACCTACATGTCTTACCTTAAGTAAGCTTAGCTTAAGTTACCTTACTCTTAAATGCAAAACAGTGAGGAAAAGCATCAATATTTTTTAATAACCAAACCATTTTTGTTTATTTGTTTGTTTTTCTGACAGAAGACAACTAAACCAAACTAACTTTTTGTTTTTGTTTTTTCCTGTCAGAGAAACAAAATTGTCCTTGCCATTTTCCTGCCAAAGTCAAGAAATGAACTCGCCCATAATCTCTGTGCTTAACATTAAATTTTTGTTTTTTATCCTGAGAATCATATGAAGTGACTCCAAAAAAACAGTCAACTCTCCCTGGTCCCAAAAACCTTTTAATTACTCTATTGGGTAGCCACGATGACAAGGGATGGAATCTCTCTTTGTGGGACAGGTCAAGAAAGAAAACCATGAAGCTCAATGACCCGATTTCTTTTTGTTGCTTGGAATAAATGCAGTTTGAATTGCCATGTTGACTCTTCCTGGGAGTGTGACCTTTTGAGAAAGAAAATTCTCTCTTGCCAAACCAAAATCTTTTGGCATTCCTTTCAACTCTTATTTGTTTAGCCACTTGTAGGTTTTCTAACAGAGATGGCTCTTTGGTGCACTTTGTCTAACTTTCTCTATGACCAGAGTTTTGCTGCAGAATTATTAATAGTGTTAACGTACACAGTAGGTGGCACTCTTACCTCTAAACATGACTTAAAGTGGCAAAAATCCCCTCTTGCTTTATTATAGCTCAGGCAGGGGAGAGAGAGAGAGAGAGAGAGAGAAAACAAGCAGAATGCATCCTATTATGATAAAACAATTATTGCAGAGCAGTCCTGATCGGATCCTTGAATTAGCCGTTGTTATCTTCCTTCCTTCCATACACCTCTTTATTTCATTCCCTCACAACGAGATTTTTCAAGGGAGAAGCCTGCATAAAGATGTGCTGTAATTCTGTGCTTGAAAGCGACTATTAAAATCTCTGGGTGATGATAAGACATTAATATGTCTTTGTTGGTACCAGTGTCCTGCCTTCAGAACATTATATGGTTTGGTGGCATGCAAAGCTGCTGGTATTTGGGGTGCTCAGTACCAGACATAGTAACAACATGTGAAGCATGGACTCCTGCATAATTCAACCTCCAATAAAACTGTTGCAGGCTTCACATATGCATGTTTAACAGTACTATATCAAATAGTTTCAAACTACAATATCAAACAGTAATTTAGGCCACTACAAATAAAACATTGGATTACTATGATGCACTTGGAACTGATCTTGAAAGTCCAGTTGATCCAGAATGTGGAAGTGACACTACTAGTGGATTCCACTATTATAGGATAACACGTCTCCTAACATCACTGCACTTGCATTGGAGATACAATGATGTTCTGGATCAAGGTCAATGTTCTGCTTATGGCTTTCAAAATACTATGTAAAGTATTACTAGATCTTATCAGGCACTGCCTTGACAGAAATTAATCTGCCCATCTAGTGAGTCCATCTCAGGAAGGTATGCTTAGAGTCTCTCACTTGTAAGGCCCTGACCCAAGATGACATAGCAAGGTCCATTTGAGTGCAATCCTTTATTTCTTCTGCCTACATGACAGAATCTTGCCAAAGTAGAGTTATAAACTTCTAACCTAGTAAATAAGTCCTGAAAGGTTCTAGGAACTTCTTTCCTCCTCTCCCATCTAGCTGTGGACTATGCAGGTTTTTTTTTACATTAATAGAGTTGGAAAGAACCTTGTAGGTCATCTAGTCCAACCCCATCACCCAAGCAGGAGACCCTACACCATTACTGACAAATGGCGTTTCCTAATCCAGGTCTCTCTTTGGGAAAGATCTATGTTGCCAAGATTTCCTCCACACATATCCCACTACTTCTCCAGGTGCACATACAATCACATCTCTATCAGAAGTGACAATGACATGTCAGGTATTTTCTATGGCAGTTGCCATATTTTTCAGCTCTCTATCCCAGATGTTCATAAAACTCTTTTCATCATGGCATTGAGAAGATTTCTGAAGACAGTTTTGTTTCACTGAATTTTCAACCTTACCAAAATGTCTCTGACACCCATCTTGGGGAAGGGGAGGGAACAAATCTATTACAGTCTCTACTGTTGTTTATTTTTTTAAATAGTAATGTTTTACACTCACCCTTTTTAATTTGGTTGAGCTGGAAAAAGAAACAAATCCTACTCCACTAATCTCTTTTCACCCCATTTCAACTGAGAGATTTTCAATTAGGTCAGAAACATAGCAACATTACAACTTTGTAATATGATCGTGGCATGTCTGCATATATGTAAAGAAGAGGAATCAAGTCATGGACATGCATGAGACTGTTTCACATCAAAAAAGGACCCAATTTCTGAGTGTTAACTGGGTCTAGAACTGAGTATTAGCATAATTTATCGAACAGGCAAATAAATAAGATACCATATTTAGAATAAGCAAATCTAAAATAATACAGGAAACAATAAATCTCCAAGTATCCAGGGTGTTATTGTCAAAATGTACTAACCAATGCCCTTATCAGCCCAGATTTAGTAGTTCATACATAGCTGACTAACCCCTAATTAATAAATTAATAATCTCCTGAATCTATGTATTCAACTCAGAAATGCTGGAGGCTGAAGCACCCAAATGAGGAATAAGATCAGAGTTTTAGATTAAAAAGCGTGCAAAATTTATTATCAAAGGAATAATAAAAAGCAACATACACATAAGCTTATTGAAATGGAATTTATACGTTACTATCTTATATCAATTTCACAGCCATTGCACTGGCTGCTAGTATAGTTCTGGAGTGAATTAGAAATGCTAATTTTGAATTCTAAAGCCTTCATTTGGACCAGGTTATATGAAGGCAGAAAAAGATGAGAAATTCAGTCCACTTTTTAATTTAATTTTATTTTATTAAGGAGGATCAACACCCAAGAGATCTTTTCATGAAAAGAGGTAAAACCTTTCAGATATATATTATACCAATCTGCAAGAACAAAAAACAGATAGAGGATCTTCTTCATCATTCCCAATAGCAAATACTAATAAATGTTTATCAACCACAATATCTTGAAGTCTGTTGCTCATTTCTGAGTGATACTATTCTCTGCAACGTACTATCCTTCTCTATGTCACTAGTAAGGTAGAAGACTAACGCTGAAGAAGAACACTAAGGTCTAAGACTACATGATTAAGGTAGAAATATCATATCATCAAAAGTATCCTAAACTATTCTTAATCTGACAAGGCAGGTCAGATTAGCCATTTCCTCTTTAGAATTTTTCCAGCCAAACATTTTATTTTGCTATTGCCCTACCCATTATAGAATTCCGCAGAGAGTTTAGACATCTTTATCTCCCATTTGTATCATGTCTAGTTTTTCTCTTGTTTTTTCTCCTTACCAAGACCAAAAAAAAAAAGGAAATTATTTCAGAGAAAAATATATAATAATTTCTCTAGGCTTTTGGTTGATAAGTCGAGGAGCCTTCAGATGGAAGTAGTTTACTTTTCATTTTTTCTAAATCTTAAGACTGAACCACCTTCATTTTCTGAAAATTATTTATTTTAAAAGCTAGTATCAAAACTGTGTGCCGCTGTATGATTTTTTTTCTCTACATTGATCCCTAGGCATATATCTATATTCAGATGCATTTGCCTAAAATAGGCATATTTTTCAAGCAATTTTCAGAAATGCATTTTTTTTACATTATCTTCACTAATACATGAATTTTTCTGAGCATTGTGTCCTAATCTGTTTTTATAAACATGTTTTGACTAGAGGACTGCATTATAGAAGTAACTGAAGAATGAATTTTGAATGATAATTGAGTCTCGGCACTGAAAAAAATGAGGTGAATTCACATTGAAAACATATTTCCTCATTTCCTAATAATATCTAGGATTACTCCAAATCAACATATGCTCATTAATGCATTATTTCAACTGGTAACACAAATATGCTAATGTCATACTCTTGAACAGAGTAGCTGAACACCTTTGGATGGTAGAGACTGTAATATCTGGAATCTAAAAGATAGAAGCTAACTGCAAAGTTCTATTTCTAATTAAAAACGGTGAATAAAACATTTGATCATCAGGTACCCCTCTTGCTGATGATGTCAAGGGCAAACAGAAGTTGAAGATGTATAGTAAACACCAACAATCCAATGAATGTATACATTCACTGATTATTCTTTGTTTTTCCCCACCATTTTAACTAAAGACTCTTGGACATTATATCTGAATGGAAGACCAGCGAGTAAAGCAAAGTCTTTTTTATAACTTTACGAGATGTATAGCAAACACCCTTACAATTTTTCCTTTTACAGCTTGATTTACGGCCACAATTGAGCCCAAAATTTCTGTTGTTAAGTGAGTCATTTGTTAAGTGAGTTTTTCTCCATGACTTTTCTCACCACATTTGTTAAGTGAATCACTGCTGTTCTTAAATTAGTAACATGGTTGTTAAATGAATCTGGTTTCCTTATTGACTTTGCTTGTCAGAAGGTTGCAAAAGGTGATCACATGATTCCCTGGAACACAGCAATGGTCATAACTATGAACCAGCTTCCAAGCATCTGAATTTTGATCTCATAATCATGGGGATGCTACAAACGTCGTAACCTTGAAAAATGGTCATAAATCACTTTTTTTCCAGTGCTGTTGTGACTTTGAACAGTCATCAAATGAATTATTATAAATCAAGGACTACCTCAACTTATAATGCTTTTATAATGGTATCATGTTGTAATGCTTTCTTTTTTAGCCATAGGAGAAATACAGGAAAAATACCAAATCTCATTCATCTTCCTCTTGGTGAAGTTAATGAGAGGAAAAAAAATATTAATTCCTGGATGGAATCTTCAGTTCATTCATATATGAACATATATATGTATATAAACCCAAACTAATTAGTTTGGTTCTATGTACATATATATGTTCACATGTTTACACCAGTGGTGGGATTCAACCAGTGTTCAGTAGGATTCAACCGGTGTTACTACCGGCCAAATGCACACTGTGCACACATGTATAAAAACCTTTAGCTGTGCCGCTCGGAGAGCTGAAAAGTGCTACACGCAGGTGCACAGTGCAAAGCAGCTGAGGTTGAAAAAGCAGGAAATAAAGGACAGGTAAGAGCCAAGGTGGGTGCCAAACAGCAGCAGACACAGAACCGGTTTGGTGTCTGCTGCTCTTCAGAGCTACCGGTTCTATAGAGCCAGACAGAACCAGAAGCATCCCACCCCTGGGATGCTTAGGATTATTCAACAAATTACATGCCATGTCAGCAATTTCTCAGCTTTTTATCTTCATGGTGGGGAAAAAATAGGGCTAGTACAATGTTTCTCAACCTTAGCAACTTTAAGATGAGTGGACTTCAACTCCCAGCACTCCCCAGCCAGCATGCCGATTCTTCATATGCAAATCAGGCTGAAAGGTGGAAGAGAAACAAAGATGGTGTCCCTTGGTTGTGATGCAATTTGCACTCATAAGACCCCACTACTCCACCAGATAAAAGTACAGTTTTCCCATGGTTTTAGAGTTACATCACACACAAGTGATCTCCTCCAGACCAGTTGGGGTTTAAGAAGAAAAATGGCAAAAAGAAATAATTTTAAATGCAACTTGTCTGAACCAAGAATGCAATTAAGTAGTGTGAATTAAAAGCCTATTGGTTTCTAAAGGGCCTGTCACATAGGCCGACGGATACAAAACGTATGTAAAAAGGACACAGCGGACGAGAAATGTTCCATCCGTTGTTATCCGCTCTCAAAAGGGGCAAAAATTTGCATAAGCAGAGCGGACAACAACGGAAAGGAAGGGATGTGGGGAGGATGTAGCCAGGATCTTAAGCGGATGCTCCACGGAAGCCTAGCGGATAGAAGTGGATGGAAGCGGATGGCACATCCGCAGGGCTTCGGGGGGAGCACAGCGAAGCAGACGTGCAATGGAAGGAACGGATGCAGAGCGGATGCCTAGCGGATGAAGCAGATGCAGAGTGTAAGCCTAGTGGATGTCTAGCGGATGCCTAGCGGATACAAAGCGTTCACTGCGCATGTGGGGAGGATGCATTGCATCAGCCCCGCGGATATAAAGGGATGCAGCTCACAAGCAGGTCACTATTCAGAGGAAAGACCTGCTGCCAGACACAGCTCCAGCCAACAACCATGGGGAAGAAGAGGA
>BHFT01008781.1:0-24552 GCA_004320025.1 Laticauda laticaudata
TGGGATTGAATCATGATTGGACGGAGGGTCCTTTTGGTCCCATTGGGGGGAAAAAGAATTTCCTCTCATCCTGCGTGGCGGAAAAAAGTGTCCCCTGAAGGGCGGTCCATTCATCTGGGAGGGCTTCTTAAGGAGGCCAGACCTGGCAGAGCCTCTCCAGCCTCCCTTTCACCCTCCCTGGTGATGGAGCAATGGCCTTTTCTTCCTTAGAAGCAGTTCCAAGCTTTCAGTTCACCTGACAATTATCCGGATGGTCTGATATCACAGCTTTTAAATTATGTGTTGTAAGAAGAGGGAGAAATGTAGTTAATGCAGGTCATTGAGGAGGAACCGACTGGTTATCACTTAATGCTGAAATTCTTTTCTCAGTTCCATCGCAGGGGTAGGATCAAATGTTTGTAACAAACTGGTTCTGTGGGTGTGGCTTAATTTTGGTTGTGCATGGGGTTACGTGACTGCATGGGCCATGGCTGGTGGCCATGTGACTGGGTGGGAAGGACCATGTGACCATGTGACTGGCAAACCAAATAGAAGTGGGTCGCGCTTAATGTCCAATGCTTTGGAAGTTATTCTTAATTTTCATGACTGATCTCCCCAGAGCTCCTTTGACCTGTTTTTGGAACTTTTGACAGCCACATCAACACACACAACAGTGCCCTTCTAAACCTGCTATTCTTTGATTCTGAAGGATCTTCCTGCTGGAGCAGGAGTTGGACTAGATGACCTCTTGAGATCCCTTGCAGGCCAGCCGTAGATTGCTTATGGTGCTTTCAAAGACTTTCTGAAGCCAGAGTTTGTTGCTCATTCCTCTCCTTTTTTTTTTTCTCTTCCCTCCCTCCCTCCTTCCATGTATTATCTATCCATTCATGTATCTCATTCAGTTTCTCCATTTCTCCCCTCTTTTCTTTCTCTTTCTTCTTTTGTCCCTTTCTTCCATCCTCTCCCTTTCTTTGTCTATTCCTTTTCCTCCTTTTGCTCCTTTCTCTCTTTTATTTCTTTCTCTTTCATTTCTTGTCTCTCTTTTTCCTCTTCTCTCATTCCCTCTACTTCACCTCTTTCCCTCTCTTTTTCTCTCTCTCCCCCTCTCTGTATCTTTCTCTCTCTTTCTTTAACTCCCCCCCCACACTTCTGTGTGCGTATGTCTGTGTCTGTGTGTGTGAACTGTGTGTGTAAAAGAGAGCTGGATAACTCTGACTAGGGTCTGTCTTCGTTAAGAACCTCCCCAACTATAACCGGCCCTTTCAGGGACACTTTTCCCCAAGTGGGAGGAAAGCTTCTCTCCAATGGGCCAAAGAAACCTCCACCCAATCATGATTCAAATTACCTGAATTCAGGCCTGCGTCCAAAACAATGAATTCCCTTGTTCTTTGGCTATTTGGGCACAAGAAAGCAAAACAACCGTGGAGCTCTTAGTGACACATTCCCCAGCCTTTGGGTTTTCTCACCAGATTGGAAGAATACTAAACCATAGATGGTTCACAAATGGAGCAGTGCAAGAGTAAGTGTGACGGTGGGGATAGTGAAGCGGCCCGGTCCCTATCTTCCCCTCTCTCTCCCCCACTCTGTGTATGTGTGTTTCTCCCTCAAAGCCACGGCTGGGCCATAGCCAGCAAGCTCTCTTTGGCGGCTCTTTCTACTTCTTTTCATTTCTTCTTTGTGGAATCCAGTTTGCTGAACAATAATCACCAGGCTGCGGTTGGGAGCAGGCCCTTCGGGGACTCTCCTCCTCCTCTCGATGCCCAGTGGCCATGGCGGGTCAGAAGGGTGCCACTTGTTGAAGGTGAGACGCTCGCTCCTCAATCTGAACAGCGCCTTGGCCCCGTATCCGTTTTCGCTGTGCTTTGGCATTTGCTTGAGGAGCATCTCCCCTGCCTGTGTGTACCTCTCCCGGGCCCCACCACAACTGTGTGTGAGAGGAGAAGAGGAGAAGGGAGGAGGGTCACCTTGAGGGGATGCTTTCACCATGTCTGGTGATTGTTTTCAGCCAATCTGGATTCCAGAAGAAGAAATTAAAGAAGTAGCAAAAGCACCAAGGAGAGGCTTGCTGCTCAAAGCCGCGGCTATTCAGGGAGACACACATACACAAATGCACACTACAGGAGAGGACACACAGAGTTTTGCGGGGAGAGGAAAGAGAGATAGGTGACCCAGTCACTTTGCTATCCCACACACACCTTTACCTTCTCAGTCCAGGAGAGGGAGCGAGAGGAGGGGCAGGCCAGCGCGCTTCATTCAAGGATGAAGAGGTGGCAACCAAGCACAGGTGAGTAGAAGCCGGGGAACAGCAGCTCCTTTGGGGCTTTGAAGGGCGAATGGGCCCAGAGCAGCCGAGATTCCGAAGTGAGCATTTGCATCACAGGTTCACCTAATTGCTCACTTCTTTGGTGTTGGGCTTTACGCAGCCGCTGGGGTGAGGCCTGCAGTGAACATGTGACAGCAATGCCTTTACTGCGCACTCAACTTGTTAAGAGTGCCAAATAATCTGCCAGACACTCGGAGTCACTTCAGGAAGATCTCCCACCCTCGCATGCTCCCTCCTTGCAGAAAAACAGCTATTCCCCTGAGCTAGAAGGCAAGGGAGCTGTGCCTTCATTTCACTAATTACTAGGACTTGCCCCAAATGGTTCTCAATTCAGTGTGGAGAGTGGCTCCCCTGGCAATCCCCCTTTCCCTTGATTGCCTGACTCCCGTGGCCCGCCTCCGGCCTGAACACCAAGTTGGGCCACTCGAAGGCCACTTTGCTGCTTCTCAGCGGCTGCTCCTATGGCTGGCCACTGCAGACCCTCCTCCTCTTCCCCCAATTTTCCCTCAACATTTCAAAATGACGAAGCCTGTTACGACATGGTGCGATGGGTGGGTTTTGTGGCAGGGCCATCCAGGGGCGATTGTTCGGCGTCGAACAATAGGACTGCCGGTCAGGAGAGGAAGGTATGGAGGCAGATGAGCCATGCTTCCTGGTTGTCCCCCTACACCTTACCCCACCTGCAAAGCCCGCCAGCTGCGGTGAATCCCAGCGAAATTTCACTGACTGGAGGACATTTCTCCTGCGCTGGCGCACACGCGAAAAGTTAGCAACGTTCCTCCAATAGGGAAATGAGCAGCTCTGGTAGCAGAGAAGCAGCCAGCTTGAATCCGTTCTCTCTTACTGCCCAGAGCTGTGCCAGGAAGACTCTTCTTGCTCTCCCAGCCAGTAGGAACTTGAGCCTCTCCACAATGCTTTCCAGTACCAGCGAAATGTAGTTCGGGTCCCCACCAATCTTCATCTTGCCCTCCACCAGATCACCGCAGCTGCTGGGCCTTCCCTGCTTGTTAGGAATGTAAGTCACCTAACACGGTAATTTGGTTAGAAATATATTAAAGCAGGATAGAATTTTAATTACTGTCTCTTTAAAGAAATGCAAACTGTAGTTGGGTTGGTTTCTCAAACAGCCATAAGATAGAGCCAGAAACCGGGGTTTTTAGTCGTAATCTCAGAGGAGTGTGATGTATCTGTTTCCTTCTGTTTGTAAAGTATTGCGATTCCTCCATTTGTCCTAATTGACTGATATTACTGGATTAATGTAAGTCTGATACTGAACTGTTTTTGACACTGGAATTTTTTTATTGCGATTATCCCTGGGATGAAAACTGACTTGATCTTAACTCTATGAATGACTTTGGATGCTGTTTGAACTTTGCTGAAACTTTCTGGAAGTAAAAACCTATATTTACTGTAGCTGTATTCTGTGGTGCAGTGCTGTGTGTATTATTCAAACCAGGTTTGTTGAGTAATTCCCCGTTAGGGAAATGGAGTGCATACAGGGAGACGTATTTGAGAGAAGTGTTTGAATAATAATACCACACAGCACAACAGATACAGCGTAGTTAAATGTAGGTTTTACTCCCAGAAACGGTTTATTAAAGCAAAGCCAAACAAGCAATCCAAAGTTCAGTTTATCGCAGGAAAATAAATCCAGGAACAAATCTCCAGTGTCAAAAACAGTTTCAGTATCAGACTTACATCAAATCCAGGGAATAGCAGTCATTAGGAAGAATGGCAATACTTTCCAACAGAAGGAAAACAGAGATTCACTCTCTTCTGAGACGAAGACTCACACTCCAGAAAACACCAGAACAGAACTAAACAACCCAAGTTTCTCGCTCCATCTTATGGACGTTGAAAACCACCACCAATTGCAGGTTTTAGCATTGCCTTAAAGAGGACAGTATTAAAATGCCTATCCTGGCTGTATATTGTTAGGTGACTTACATTCCTTAACATTCTCCCCTTTTGGGTTAAAGACAATATATACAACCTTACATTCTAAGTCCATAATCCTCACAGCAAGCTTTATGCTTTATAGAGCCTTGGCCTTTGTAAAATGACTGCCTATATTTTTTTTCTGACAAAGAGTATTCTACCTTAATCATCTTACTTGTACACATCTGTCTCCATCATTTAAATAACTTAAATCCATCTGTATTGCTGATTTGGTTTATCTTCATAACTACCATAGAATCTGTCACATTAATTTCCATATCAATTTAATAATTGCTTATAACAAAACTAAATCTGCACATAATAAGATAAAAAACATGAAGAAGTCAGCCTCCAATTGTTGACAAACTGAGATGTTCTGTCTAATAGATTCTCCATTCATTCAAAGTTATACCCAATAAGACTACATATTGGACTGGAGAGGCAAAGGATCCCCTTGACCCCCAGGGGAGATTTCCCTGTCTGGAGGGGGGGGGGGCTTGAAGGGCGGTCCCTGCTCTCCCCCAGGAACTCTTTCCTACTGCAAAGCCCAGAGATGCCACACCAGCCCCAGGGGGGAAAGGGTTTCACAGTGGCAGCAGAAGAGGGGAGGAGTCCCACTGGAAAAGGGGTCTGGGGGGCTCTGGCCCAGCCTCAGGACAAGAAGCCCCAGGAAGGAGGAAGAGCCAGTCTGGGGCTCCCCAGCCCACCCCACTTCAGGAGGGGGCCATGCCAGGAGGGGACCCTAGAAATGGGCAGCTGTTCTCCCCTGCCCTCTTGTGGCCAGACAGGAGAGCCCCTTGAGGACTCAGATGGGGGAGCTGGGGGTCCCGGAGCCCTTCCTTGCCCCCCTGTCCCTGGAGATGGGAGCTGCGTTTGGCATTGTTGTATTTGGAGACTTTGATCTGGCAGAGGAAGGAGCCTCCTTCCTGGGGAGCAGAGCTTGCTGCTCAGGCCCCGCCGCCTGTCCCAGGCCTCCCTGCCCACCTCTCTTGCGAGTCGAGAACGGGATGGAGTAAAGGCCTCCCTTCTCTCCACTTGGCCCGGAATCCTTCCCTCCTCCTGGCTCAGGGCTCAGGCTGGCCAAAGGGCCGCAGAGAGATTGCCCTTCTGCCGCCTTTCTTGGCTTCCCAGGCCATGAGGTTAGCATGGAGCATCCCCCAGGCAAGAGGGAACCTGCACAAAGCCCCCCAACAGCACACGGTGTGTGTGTGTGGTGTGTCCCTGGGGGATCCAGTGCGGCGGACCCAACCAGTTGAGGAAGGGCAAAAGTCCCAGGAGGCTCCACCTGCCTCCCTTCCTCTCATCCCATATCCATTCGCACTCTGGGCCTTTGGGCACTAGTTGGGGGTCTCTGGGTTCAATGGTGGTTGCCCCGATTGGGAAGGAGGGCCTCTGAATGAGCCTCTAGAGCGTCCTCGGGCTTATGTCCACAACAGAGTCCAGAATGTTATGGCTAAATAATACAGTCGTTAAGTGAGTTTTGCCCCATTTTATACCTTTCTTTCAGCAGTTCTTAAGTTGAAATGTAAAACTTCCCCACTGATGTTGCTTGCCAGAGGTCCCCAAAGCGCTCCCCCATGATGTCGGACCAACTATAATGTCCTAAATACGAGGCAGCTGCCCAATCACCTGACCATGGGATGCGCCATAATGGTAAGTGTGAGGAATGCCCAAAAGTCCCGTTTTCAGGGCCGTTGAAAGCAGCCACTAAATTGAAGCGTCATTGAGTGGAGGCCCACCTGCCGACTGAGCAGAGACTCGGGCTGTCCTGGCAGCTGCCTCAGCCGGCAGTCCTCTGGAGCTTTCCAAAGGCCGCCCCATGAGAGAGAGTCCCTGCGGAGCCATCCCAGAGGCGAGCAGGGTTGGGGCCTGAAAAGAAGCCAGGTGGCCAGAAAAGGGGGAAACACCTGACCACAGCTTTCCCCTGCTCCTCTGTAGGAGTTGTGGGCCCAGGATCCCCAGATCAGGCCCTGGTATTGGGGGGTCTGGGGCCGGTGCCCCCCGTCCATTCTCTGAGGGGATTCTAGTTCCAAACCAGATGGAGGGAAACCCTCAGGCCCCCCATTTGCTTCTCTGCCCAGTTTGGCTGGAAGTTTTGCCCCCCCACTCAAGGACTACACCTCCAGCGCAACTCTGGACAAGGACCCTGGTCTGTCGTCCTGGGCCTCCATTGTCTGCCAAGACAGAGGAGCCAATTGGGTGGCTCCAGGAGCAAAGTCCCCCCTCGTGGAGGGGCAGAAAACCATGGGATGGGGACTCCCAGCTCAGGAGAGAGGAGCTCCCCAGGATCAGGAGGGGCTTTCTGGGGGAAGGAAAGGCCCCTCCAGGCAGCCCGTTCTCTCGGCCTCTGCAGGGAAGAAAAAAGACAGTGGTCTGAGGGTTAATGTCATTGAACCTTGTTCAATGAAATCTTCAGCGGCCACATCATAACATGAAAATAAAGACAAACACGCATCCTTCACCCTCCACACATTGAACCGAAACCCCCCCATACACCACACCAACACTGCCACTATACAGCAGAATTCAACAGAGTTCCTGCGCGCTGGGAAGAAAGCTGTTTTCCAGGCCTATTTGTCCTTGTTTTTATTATTCTGCCACCATCTGCCAGAGGGTCACAGTTTCAAAAAAAGGGTTCCCAGGATGAAATGGACCTTTAGGATGTTTTTGAACTCTTTAAGGCAGCAGTAGGCGCTCCAAGGCTCTTCCAAAGAGGAGAGGGCCAACCCACCATCTTCTGCCGGCAATTGACCTTCACCTCTGGATACTGTCCTATCTGTGCAATTGCAAACCATACAGAGGTGCAAAAGTGTAAAATGCGCTTCTCTGGTGCAGCGGTGGAAGGTCACCAGCAGTTTCCCATTCAGGGGTTCTTTCCTGAGAAGCCTCAGGTCGTATAATTTCTGCTGGGCCCTTTTGACCAGGGCTGCAATGTGATCAGTTGAGATGAGTGATCAGTTATTTTTTTTAATTGAAATAAATAAAAGGTTCCTGGAAGATTTCTTGGAGTGTGTTAGCAAGATAGAAATATGGAAGGAATGTATGGGACAATTTTGATTTCCACATTTCTAAATTTATTTTATCCAAGCTGCTATGGCAATACAAATGATAGTTTCTTGTTATTTACATAATAACTCCTTCTAAAGGGCAGCAACTCCAGTTAGGTGGGGAGGTAATTTGAGTCTTGCTAGTTATTAATATTCATGCTCCCATCATCTTTTAAATATGTATATGTATGTTTACCCTCTTTTCCTGAAATGTAGAAATATAAGTGCATTCTTTTGTCTGTAGGAGTTCCTCCCATTATTTTAAGGAGGGGAATTCCTTCAGGGGACACAGAATAAATAAGAACTGGAGTGAGGCTGGATTATTGGCTTTTTGGGGTCTTGCATTTGATTCCACAGAAACTGGTTTCAACAGAGATTCACAATTTTTAACCTTCCGCCTCCTCCTCCCCCTCCTCTTCCTCCCTTCCTTCCCCTTCCTCCCCTTCTTCATCCTCCCCTTATTCCCCCTCCCATTTTCCTCCTTTCCCTCCCTCCCTTCCTTCTGCCCTTCCCCTCCCTCTCGTCCCCTTCCCCCTATTCCCTGTTCTCTTCCTCCTCCTCTCCCTCCTCATTCCCTCCTCATCAGCAAAGAGAAACCATTCTTTGTGTCCACTACATCCATGCAACCCTGAAAAGCCTCTGAGAACCAGGCAAAAGTAAGCCCCATTGTTGCATGACTTTTGGAGGTTCTCAACAGGATCATGGTTGCTTCACACAACTTCCAGAGGACCTGTAGGTCATAAGAGACCCTACCTCATTCTTTTGCTGCTTGGATAACTTGTAAGAAGGTGCAAAGAGAAAACAACTGAAGAGGAAATGCTTGTCATTATTATTGTTCTTATTATCTTTAATGCTTTTGGCATGTGACCATAATAAATGTTGAACTGAATTGAANCGAGACCCTACCTCATTCTTCTGCTGCTTGGATAACTTGTAAGAAGGTGCAAAGAGGAAAGAACTGAAGAGGAAATGCTTGTCATTATTGTTGTTCTTATTATCTTTAATGCTTTTGGCATGTGTGACCATAATAAATGTTGAACTGAATTGAATGGAATGGCTCTTTGGACCCAATTCCTTCAGGATCCTTCCTTAGTCCTGGAAAGTCTTGAATGACCAGACTGTCCCACAGGGGTTCCTGCCTGCCCTCTTCTCTGACCACTTCACAAGGGGGCAGCAGGAGACCCCAAAGCTATGGGATTGTGGTCGTGGTAGGAGGGGTCTCTTTTGACCCTCCCTCTCTGGATCCCCCTCCACAACCAGGATACCCACAACAGTCAGCTCTTGAACCACATGGAGAAGATACGGTTGGATCTGTCCCTCGTCCATCCACACCCCACGCAGCCTGCTAAATAAAAAAAACCACACAGGAACCTGTGGGACTTTGTAGGTGCCTCCTAATGTGAACATCTGGATGGGGATGTCCCTGCCAGCTACATCAAGAGGAGCCAAAGGAGATTGTGCTTCCCTCCACAACTGTCATTGGGAATAGGGGCTTCTCCAGGAGAGAAAGATGCCCAGCAAGGCAAGTTGAAGGGCCAAGTGTTTTCTGACAGCTGTCAGGAGGTTGTGGCCAAGTGTGAGATTGTGCAGCAGCTGGGATTCTTACTGACCGTTGAATGGCAAAAATACACCATATAGTATATTAAAGTCAGTAACAGAGAAACTCCTTTAAAAATAATGCTCATGTTATTATTATATCATCATGAATAGAAACAGGAAAATCTTTTTTTCCAATATAATCCTCTTTGTCTCCACCAGCTGACTTGAGTCCCAAGCCAACCCTGATCCAAAACCAGAGGCAAATGAGAGTTACCCATCCCCTTGACATTTTAATGGGTGTTGAGAAGGTGGGATGGAGATAGTTCTCCACCAGAGTTAAGAGCCACAAAACACACCATTATTTGTAGGACTAATATTTATCTGGCCATGAAAGGGGATTCAGAGTAATTCAATCATTAAACAGAACTATTATAAAAGGAAGAGGATTCTTTTAATGTGAAACATTTACCAATTCTTAAAAAAAACTCATTGTTTCTGTAAGGATCAGGAATTGTGTATCAATGAGGGTTAGCAAAATATGGAACTGGGCTGGGCAGGAGCCACAACAACTATTCAATCAATACTTTAACAAAAAGTTAGCATTCAAGTGATGAACTCAAGTTTGGTGGAGAGAGGAAATAAATCTGGAATTATGTACGGTTTTTATTTCATCCCATCTTTGGATTTCAGCAACTTCCACAAAATAAGAGAAAAAGAGAAGCTTTGGAAATCCAGACCATTCAGGAAATTAGGTCCTTTAATATAGGATAAGTGAAATAGAAAGAAAAGAAGGAAAGTGTGAGGAATGCAAACAGGGAAAGGAAACTCCAGCACAAGGAATGACTTACGAATGAAACGGGCAAGGAGGAGCCTGGTGGGAAAACATTGTTGTATGCGAATTTCTGGTGAAACTGAGGACTCTCCCAAGGAATTGGTCTGCTGGCCTACAAGAGCTGAGCTGCCCCTTCAGCCTGTCCTGTCTCGGGTGGCCCAGGAGAAGCTCCAGGAATTTGGGAGGCCGTTGCCTGGAGGGGATGAGATCTCCCTGGACCAAATTCTCTCATGCTCTTTCCCTTTCGCTGAGAGCACTGAGAGATCTCCTGACGCTACCCAGCCTCTACCACCGATTGTTACCAATTGACCCAGACTCCATACTTACAAAGCACTAGAAACTTGAATTTGATTTGTTTGTTTCTTTTGTCTCTCCCTTCAACAGCTGGAATGAGACTTTTTTTTTTCACAAATAGGAAAGCTTACATATATTTTTAAATCAAAATAAAGAGAAATTCTAAATCATTTCAACCAGAGCCGAAAGTAATGTTAACACTATAATGATTTTAACTATTTCTATAAGCTGTTTCTATAAGCTTTAAAATGTGTGGGCTTTAAAATGTGTGGACCTCCAACTCTCAAGAATTTAAACCTTTAAAGCTGCCACCTGTGCCAGAAACTGTGAGTAAACCGGAGCCCAAAAAACGCTGGAATCTGAAGTCCTGGAGCCCTAATCATGCTGGCGAAGTTCTTGCTAGCTGGAGTGATTGGACCATTATCAGCCTTCTTCGAGAGCCTTCTCATAAACATAAACCAGAGCCCAAAAACAATGAATTCCGGAGCCCTCCCTCCTTCCCCAGAGAAGCACAGCTCCTTCCCTCGAACCCTATTAACCACACCGGCAGTGCTCAAGCTAGCCGGAGCTCTTGAACTGGATCACTTGGAGTCAGCGGACTGCAAACAATGCACCTTCATTTAAATCCCACACACAGCTGATCAGAGTATCTTCCACGCCAGACAACGTGTCTCCATTCAAATCCCCCACACAGTTTCCCTGGAGCCACAGCGGATAGCTGGCAGAGAAAAACAACGAGGGAGGAGAGAGAGAGACCAAGACTTGAGGAGAAGGACATAACTAGTGGAGAGTCCTGAGAGAATTATAAACAGAGAGGGGCTCTTTCCTTTAAACTCTGAGTTTTAAAACTTTAAGAATAAGCGGATCACCAGCAAAAGTAACCCTTTACTTGCTGACTTACTACCTCATATAACACTGATTGCTTCATTACCTCCAAATGTAACTTCCAACAACCACAAGACATATATCAATGATTAGATAATGATGTCTATAAAATAATGTCTCTATAATAATTTCTCTAAAATGATTGATCAAAACAAAACAAAACAAAACAAAAATCAAACAATGTGGCTTTGAGGAAAAAACAAGGGAACTTTTTACTACAAACCTCCAATACTTCACTACCTCCACTATTTCATTACCTCAAGACCAAATATTGATAATGTTTTATCAACTAACAGTATAATTAATTGTTAAATGGCCACTAATCTACTGATTCATTGAATTGATAGAGATTTAATACTGTATCATTGATTATCTAGTCGATTGATTGATTTTTAGTAATAAGTAACCTTACTTTTGATTTGTTCTCTGACTTATCAATTAACATTTATTAATTACCAACATTCATTAATTGTCTACCTATCACATTAATTAGCTATTGTAATTGTTTAGTGTACTATTGTCATTGACCATGGCAACCAAAAACTCCAAACCCTCCACAACCAAACAACAACAAAAGAATAATATCTCTACCAATGACCTCCCAGACTCCTGCAGACTCCTGCTTCAGATGTCTTGAAACCATCAATAAAAGCGAAAATAACATCAAATGCCACCTATGCGACAATCAAGCCCACCTTTCCTGCCTGAACTCAAACAAAAGCTTAGCTGATCTCCTAAAAAACCAGATACATTCCCTTGTCTTTATCCATCATGTTTTCCAACCTAAACAAACTAAGTGCCCTGCCTGACAGAGTTGAAAGCATGGAATCACTCATTCACTCAATTGAAGAACACTTAGCAACACGTTTTGAAACAACTGTAAAAGAAAGCCTAATCTCTCTTGAAAAAAAAAAACCAGCACAGATAAGTGAATACTTATTGGCTCAAAATCAAATCCCAACTCAACAACCACTACAACAACTACAACCCCAAGTACAATCACAACAACAACCAAAAATAACCACCAAACCACAGCCACAAATAATTACTATCCCATCAAATAATTCCACAAATGATATCCCCTTACTCAAAAGAGACATCATGGAACATGATCAGAAATGTCCAAATGCCATCTTATTTGGTCTTGAAGACACCAACGAATCAGATGACATCACCAAAGTTCACAATATCAAAAGCAACTCAAATACAACAAGCATCTCTCCTAAAGATATCATTGAAATAACCAGAGATGGCCCTGAATTCAAATACAGTGATGGCTCTGTGGCCCAAAGATTTTGTAGAGTTGTTTGCAAAAAATCCTCTGAGGGGATTCAGTCCCAGAACCAGACAGAGGAAACCCCTCAGGGGCCCCCCCCATTCATTCCTGCCCACTTCAGCCAAAGGTTTTGCCCACCACCCAAAGCACTGAGACCACCCTGGCACCTGGACAAAGACCCTGGTCTTTCCTCCTGGGCCTCTATTGTTCCTCCAAGAGAGAAGAGCCAAGGGGGGGGGGCTCCCAGGAGCAAAGTCTCCACTCATGGAGGGGCAGGAACCAGGACAGGGCGGTGGCTCAAGGAGGGGGGAGTTTCCCAGGATCAAGAGGGGCTTCTGGAGGACAGGAAGGCCCCTCCATGCCACCTTTCTCTCTCCCCTTGGCAGGGGAAGAGAAAAGGGACAGTGGGTTAGTTTGATGTTAGTTTGATAATTTGACCTTGTTCAATGAAATCTTCAGTGCACTTCATAACCATGAAAATAAACACAAACACATATCCTTCACCCTCCACACATTGAACTGTAACACCACCACCCCCGACACCACACCAACAGCGCACTTTTCAGCAGAATTCAACAGAGCTCCTGCCCTGGGATAGAAGCTGTTTTTCAGCCTATTTGTCCTCATTTTTATAATTCTGCACCATCTGCCAGATGGACATAGTTCAAAAAGGGTTCCCAGGATGAGTTGGATCTTTGAGAATATTTTGAACTTTCTTAAGGCAGTGAGAGCTCTAAAGCTCTTCCAAAGAGGGGACAGGACAACCCATGATCTTCTGGGCAATGACATTCACCCTCTGGAGTGCTTTCCTATCTGCCCCAGTGCAATTGGCAAACCATACAGAGATGCAGTAAGTTAAAATGCTCTCTAAGGTGTAGCGGTAGGTCACCAGCAGTTTTCTATTCAGTTGTTGTTTCCTGAGAAGTCCCATGTAGCATAATCTCTGGGCCCTGGGCCCTTTTGACCAGGGCTGCAATGTGAGCACCCAGGTCAGGTCCTATTTTAGAGTAACACCCAGAAACTTAAAACTGGCCACTTGCTCCACTCAGTCTCCATTGCTAAGCAACGGCTGGAGGTCTGATCTGTTCCTTCTATAGTCCACTATAAGCTTCTTGGTCTTATTGGTGTTGAGGACCAAGTTATTGTCTCCACACCACGAAAGCAACAGGTCTGTGCTGTCCAGACAGTATATAGTTAATTGGGAATTGGGAGCTGTCCCTTAAAGGAATGTCTCATGGGAAATGTAGTTCATGTCATGTGGTCACATCTGTGATCCTGATTGGTCACTGAATTGACCCTTGGTTGGGTTGGGGGAGTTGCCTTTCCTCTTGCTTGGACCCCAGCAGCGTGCTGGAGTCTCACCGTTTGCTCCATCATTACAGGATGAAGATCAATATACTTTCACGCTTTGAAGTCAGCTATGCAAAGATTTGGACATTAGATGAATCTCGACATAACTGTGAGTTATACTTTGAGGATGCCTTGTGATGCAATAAAGAAAGTTTGTATGGAAGCCTTTATAGAGTTTGCCTGACTGTCTTTATATTCAGCCAGCAATTTAAAGACAGAACAGGGTCCAGGTCCACCTCATCTCGGTTGGCAGACTCATTCCCCCCTCCATATGAGTCCCCACACCACGCAGTTCCTCAGACTTCACCCCCCCCAAGCCCCATCTTGCCTGCCCTCCCTCCTTCCCTGAGTCTGATGGGAGGGGGGCCCACTTGGGGCCAGAGAGAAAGCAGCTCCTCTGTTGACCAACAGGCCCAGCCAGGATGCCTGGAATGGTCTGGACGGAGGCAGCAGAGAAACCCGCTCAGGGTCCCCCGAGTCCCAGCAGAGGGGAAGACATCTGGGGGAGGGTCAGAGAGACCCACAAAGGAGGTGGACAGGTCTCTCCCCTGAGACTCCCCTGAGGATAGTTCAAAGTCACCTATGGAGCTTTTCTTTTGAAGGCAGGATCAGAATGGAAGGAAAGGAAATAAATAGGAGGAGGAAAGGAAAGATCCCCCAGCCTTCTCTGCCCCCCCAGTCTCTCCTCTGGGGGCAGTGGGGTTGAGCAGCCAGGAGGGGCAGCCAAGGGACCCTCTGCTCCTGCCTTTCACCTTGGCTGTGGGGCTGAGGAGCCCCGTGGCTTCCTCTCCTCCCCTCCATAGTCGGGCCCTTCTTCCTCCCGCCAACCACAGGCAGCAACCCCAGAGGAGGTGAGGGAGCCTCTGGGGCAGAGAGAGAGGAGAGAAGCCACTCCGGGGGGAAAGACCTGCCTTGCATTGGGGTTCAAGTGGGGCAGATTCCTACCCCTCCGACCTCCGTGGCCTCCAGTCATCTGGGCAGCCTTGGCACCCCGCCTGAGCGACAGGCTTCCCCATGGCTCCTCTTCAAGGGCAGGGTCATGTGTCTCAGAATAGGAGGAACCCCCCCTCCCCCTGAGGCCTCTGCTTCCAGGCCTGCGAGGCCATCCAGATGATCCCCCGGGGCCTGGAAGCTGTGAGGGTCTGGCAGGAGAGGAAGCCACTGCCCACCGCTTGGAAAGCCGGGGACAGGGCAGGGCCAGGATTCCTGCAGGAGCCCCCCCCTCCGAGGGTCTCTCCCTGCCCACCCCACCGAGCCAGAGGGGGGCCTGCCTCCAGGTCCCCTCCCTCCAGGACTGCCACCCAGGCAAGGACTGCCTGGCACCCCTTTTCCAGAGCTGCCCCACCGCTGAGGAAGAGGCTCCCCCGGGGGATTCAGCAGCCCCCCCACCCCACTTTTAGGGAANTCCCCGGGGGATTCAGCAGCCCCCCCCCATTGTTTTGGGAATTGTGTTTGTGGCTTTTTGTGCTTTTTTCACATAGCAAAACATTTACTATGGGAACCATTATAAGACATGCTGGTGGCTATTGACTTGGATTTTTAAATCCAAGGATTTAAATCCGTGGCTTTTAAAAATTATTTTATTGCTTTATCATACATCAGGTTCCATTTCTGCAGCGACAGTGCACTGTCTCTGTCGGATCTTTTTTATTTTATACCCTGATTATGACCGTTATTCCCCTCATTGTACAGCCTCTTTGGAAGAGACTTAAGATCGGGCTCCGTCATTATAACCTTTATCCTCCTCGTTCTACCACAGAACCAAAGGAACAAGGAGCGCTGTGATTGGATGAGACGCGCAAAAGAAAAGGCACCTTTTACCCAAACAGGCGCTGAGGAAAGTTCGAGGGGGAGGCTGACAGCTCCCGCTCCCCTCAGGGGAAGCGGGAGGTCTTGGCGTAGGGGCCGGAGGAGGATTTCGGGATCCCTGGAGGGTGGGTGGCTGGTCCGGGACAAGTAATTGGGGCGGGCGAGGAGAAGGGGGAGAGCCGGGCTGTCTGGGAGGGGCGCTTCGTGCTGAGGTAGGGAGCGGGAGAGCAGCGGGAGAGAGGCGGCAGAGAGGAGCCGCAGGAGAAGCGAGTTGAAGGGGCCTAAGAACCACGTAAAGTGTCCCGCGGTGGCTTCGACGGCTCGGCGGGCAGCGCGGCTGGAGCGCCTCCGCTGCTAAGCAGGGATGCTGTGGGGTCTCAGCTGGAGGGGCGAGCGGGGCAGAGAAGCAACCGGCCAGCAAGGGCGCCTTTTCCTGCCCCTCCTTCCCTTCCCCACCGGCCGCCAGAACCCTCCGCTCTGCCCAAAGTCGCCTGCTCGGACAGCCCCCACCGGCCCCCTCATTCAGCCGGAGCACTGCCCGGCCCTTGGGGACTCATCCATCTGCGGGATCTTCGTAGGGAACGTCTCGGCCTCTTCCCAGCCACACGACAGCCGGTTCCTCTCCCTCGGGAGCCTCCGGGCACCGGGGGAGCGTCTGAATGGGAGCGAGACTCGTGTCAGCAAAGGGGGCCCTGGGGGCGTCTCGCTGCTCCTTTTCTCTCCCTCTCTCTGGGGGGGCGTCTTTTCAGTAAGCGAAGCCCGAGACGAAGACGGGTCCTCCTCTCTCCTCTGCCGAAGAAGGGAAAGCGACGGCCGGGCGTTCTGCGCCGAATCAGCTGTCTGAGCAGAGAAGGGAGGCGATCCTCACGAAGGAGGCGGTTGCACTAACTCCTGGTCGGCTGAATGGAAAGGGAAGGGAATATAGAAGGGAAAGGGAAAGCAGGAGGGGAATTGGAAAGGAAGGAGAAGGAGAAACAGGGGAAAAGAAGAAGATGATGAATGATCATCAGCCGGACCCTCTCACAACTTCCTGAGGTCGGAAGCAAACCGGGAGGGCTCCGTCGCTCCCCGTTTCCCGTCTTTTCCTTCCGCGGAGTCTCCCCCCCCCAGCAAAGCTGGAGGAGCCAGTGTCGGCGTCCATTTTGTTCGCAGCTCTTACTCAGCGGAGCAAAGCCAGCCCCACCAGGCTTACCTCAACCAGCGGCCGCAAAGGCCCCGGGGCGTCGCTTCAGCCCGCGGAAGGGCGCGATCCCAGCCTGCCGTGGAAGCGAGAGGGACCCGAGGGAGGGAGGGAGGGAGGGAAGTCCCCAAGGGGCGCGCCCGCTCCAGGCTTCTGGCCCGGCTTGCCGTGCGAAGGGCGCTGGGAGCGGAGCGTCTGCGAGGGAGGGCGCCCCCTTGTGGGGAGGGAGGGGGGAGCCCTTGAAGTCAACGGGGGGGGGAAAAGTTTGGAGCTGTTGGGCGGAGCAAGATTGCAAAGGGGGGGGTGAAATGGGGGGGCTGAAGGGGAAGGAAACTCTTGGCGGCTCTTTGGCTTCCCCCGCAAGCGATCGCTCCGCTCGGCCCTCCAGCTGAAGGCCCCCAGCAATCCCTTGCTCGGCCACCCGGAGAAAGCTCCGGGAGCTCTGCGCGTTCTGCCCTTTCAAGCGCGGGAAGCTCCGGGTCTTAGGCTCCCCTAACCCACTGCAGACACATGAGGTCCCGTGGAGACGCAAGCCCGCCCCGCCCACCGGGCCCTCCGGCCGCTCTTCTCGGCGGGGCGGTGCACTTTGGAGACGGAGCCCCGAAATGTGGCCTGGGAGGAAGAGGTGCGGAACCCCGCTCCGTCCAGGCGCCCCCTGAAAGCAGGTGGGGAGTTTCATCCACCGTTGGGAGGTTCTGCGTTCTATCCTCCCACAGCCTCCATGCATTCCCTTGGGGGGACGGTGGACCAATCCCCACGAGGGTCTGGGTTTACAGTCCCATACGGCTTATTGTTTTGGGGTGTAAAACCTGGGGGGCTCCGATTAATGTGGGGGACCAGAGTGGGCCTTCTTGGGCTGTGGAGCGGCCCGGTGTCCCTTCCGAGGGAGGAAGAGGGACTGTTGTGGGGAAAACACCCCTGTTCCCATCGTGGTTCTGTGTGCCAAATAACTGCGGCTACAAAATAATACATTCTGGATTGGTTGTTTAAACAAAAAAGGGATTGGTTTTCAAAAGGAACCAATCCCTGAAGCGCGGAAAAGGCGGCAAAAACACCATCAAACAAAATGTCATTGGCTACATGCCGGCAGGGAAAAAAAAAGTATAAAAAGACTGGCGCGGCTGAGCCGATTTCTTTTCTCAACTACTGCTATGAAATAAAGACTTTGCTGTTTGGAACCCGGTCTAACCTGCGCGTTTTTCCGGACAATAACACGAAGCGACGAAAGGTGGGATTGTTCCGAAATGCGAGACCGAGCACGGCGGTGAGAGAAAGTTCCAGACGACGAAATACAGAATGCTTTGAGAACAGTGCACCGCCGCAACCTTTTAATCCCAAACGTAAGAGGATTGGGATTCCTATGCAAGACCGTTCCAGAATGTACCTGGAACGCAATGAGATGAAGGACATTCAGAACAAGCGCAAGAGAGCGCGTTTTCTTAACGCACTGCGGACCGACGTTTTTCAAAAAATGGCTAAAGCCTGGCGAGCCCCGAGACGTTTAAACAATTACATGGTCTGAAACTTCAGAAACTGCTGAAAAGCTCACTACGCACACAAATGGTGTCCAACCTCATACAAACGGCACGAATTCTACCGGAGAGACCAAGAGAGAAGGTGAGACCGTAGCTGATTTTGTTCGCCGCTCTCCGACAATAGGGGGAGAGTGCGAATTCCTAAAACCTTGAATGAGGCTATGAGAGACCGAGTGGGTTGTTGGGACTGAAGTGACTCAACAGCACAAACGCAATGCTAACTGAAAAGCCTAAAATTAACCTTAGCTGAGGCCATCGTCGGAAGCCACAGCCGCAGAAGCCCGGCGAAATATTCGGCTGTTATGATGAACACAGATGAACCAAGCAGAGATGAAAAACCTGGCCACAAGAAAGAAAACAATCTCCCGTTACACCACCACGAAAGACTATGGCGAAACGTCCGATCAAGACGAAGAAGACGAGAGGTCCAACCGTATGTACGCGCGGCAAGAAAGAGCGCGGAAAGAATTTTGGCGCGAATGCGCTGGCTGCGGAGGAAGGTCACCGCAGAGCTGAATGCAGTTTCTCGATGCATCTGCAGAAGTTGCAAGTGAAAACGAGGGCATATCGAGAAAGTCTGCAGGAACAAAAAAACCGAGCAGCCCCACAGCGAGACCGCAACAATTCCCCACATTGAGCCGAGCCCAGGCGACTGAGAGAAAGTGGCAGCGGAACAAGCAAACGCAAACAGAGAGAATACACATCAAACTGTTTACAAATAGGGAGCGCTAAGACGGAAAGCGGAAAAAGAAAGTTAACATACCCGTCAGAATTCGAAGGGAAGCCCCGAAAGGAAGTGGACATCGGTCTTTCCTGTCCATGGTCCCTCGTGCAACAACGCATAAAGCAATCTAGTCCCTGACATCGCGAACGCAAACAGAACTAAAAAAGCAGCGGCTAACACTCAAGGACTACCAGGGAAAAAACCCGAATCCCGGTAGTTGGCATTGGCAAATTCAAAGTCTTGTACAAACATCATGTCGAGGTACTTCCGCTAACCAATAATCAATCGATTAGACCGAGCCTCCTGGGCCATTCGAAATGGTTCGCACCTTTGGCATCCGGGATGCACCGGGATAGACCGAGTTGAGCACAACGCGATGGGAGGAAGACCTAATCCGGGAATTCCCAAGACGTGTTTCGACCGGCTCACTTGGCAAGTATCGGGGAAAACCCCTATTTCCTTCAGTCTAAGACCCCAGGTAGCCCCAAAAAGACTAAAAAGCCAGCGAGTCCCGTTTGCTTTAAAAGCAAAATTTGAGGAACAGCTAAATAAACTAGTAGCTCCGGGGGTGCTAGAAGCCTGTGGACCATGCCCAAATGGGAAACGCCGCGATAGTCAACACCTATTAAGCCTGAATGGGTCAATTCGAATCTCTGTGATACAAGGCTACTACCTGAACCACGCACTACAACAGAGCGCATACCCGGTGCCAGTAGTCAGCACTTGCTACATCCTGGGGGGAGGAAAAATTTTTTGCCAAACTCGACATGGCAGCTAAAGCGTATCAACGACTTTCCAGTAGACTCCGAAACAAGCAAAGAGGCACAGACATAGTTAACCACAAAGGGGGCGATTCAGATGTAAGAGACTCCAATTTGGAAGTCCAGTGTGGCACCAGGCGTTTTTCAAACCTCATGGAACGCCTCCTAAACGGCATACAAGGAGTCGTACGGTTATTTTTTTTTTGAAAAAAAAACAAAACGTCCTAATCCTCACAAAAAACGAAAACCCAACTAAAACAATAGACTTAAAGATGTACTAACTAAATTCAGGGAAGCTGGATTTAAAAGTAAAAAAAAGAAAAGTTCTGCCTGGCTAAAAAGAGCGTTGAATTTCATGGGCTATTTATAGACGGAAGAGGGTAATACACCCACCGAAAAGAAAAAACTAAAGCATAAAAGACGCACCAGAAACCAAAAGAACAAAAGCGAATTACCAAAGCATTCCTGGGTCTGATAAAATTTTATAATGTTTTCCTCACCAAATAAGCTAGAAAAAAAAAAAAAAAAAAAAAAAAAAAAAAAAAAAAAAAAAAACAATAGCAAGAAACCGCTACACCGGTTACTGGACAAGAAAGCAATTGGACTTGGGGATACAAGAAAAAAAAGCTTTCAACAAAATAAAAAACTTGCTAATTCGAACACCATTCTCAATTCAATTTAAGCGAACACGCTTACCATTGAGAGTCGACCTGGTGACGCTTCACCGTTTGGATGTCGGAGTCATCTGAGGCCACAATCCCGCGGACGGAAGAAGAGGCGCCCATCGCGTACTAAATTCAAAAACTCTGTCAAAAGCCGAGCAGGTAACTACCAGCCAACTGGACTAGAGAAGCCTTAGCAATTGTCGCTGGGGTAAAAGCGTTTTCACGAATACCTTAATGGGCGGGTTTTTCAAATTGTCAAACAACGACACAAACCGCTACTTGGAATTTTTGGCGGGAAACAAGGCCCACACCAAATATCCTGTCCTCCAAGAATGACTAGGTGGGTCGGCGTTCCAGAAGCCTTACTCATACACCTAATCCACCGGCCAGGGAAACAAATTTCCCATGGCGGATGCTTTGAGGCAGAGCACCATTGCCCAGTAACGGAAGAAGACCCCTGCGGCCAACGATGACTGCCCTACAGATTAGAGACTGCCCGATCTACCCATCTCGCGAATGATGTCGCCCAGAGCCACTGCAAAAGCCCACATGACTGGCCCGCCGTACTTAACTGGGTAAGTAGAGAGGCTGTGCCGGAAAAATCAAAAACGGAGACTTTTAAACCTTTCCGGACGCAGACAAACCGAACTCTCGATAAGAAGGGGTGTTTACTGGGGGTGAGCGGGTAATCTATTCCTAACAAATTGCACCCAGGTACTTGGTATGCTGCATGAGGGGCACTCGGGAATTGTTAAAATGAAAGCCTGCGAGGAGTTATGTCTGGTGGCCGGTGCATTGATGAAAGGACATTGAATATTGGTAAACTCGTGCAACAAATGCCAGAAGAGTCAGACCATCTCCTCCAAAAGCCACCTATAGGGACTGGGAAGTTCCAAGGGGGCCCTGGTCGCGGATCCATATAGATTTTCGCGGGCCCTAACAAGGGAACACACGTTTCTGATTGTCGTGGACGCATACTCCAATTGGCTAGAGGTTAAAATCATGCCATCCGAACAACAGAAATGGTTAATAAGGGAGAATTAGACAAAACTTTTTGCAACCCATAGGCCTGCCGGAACGACAGTGTCCGATATATCGGACAACAACCTAACCAGCCTTCATTCCGAACATATACCCTAGCCTCCCTAGGTATAAGACATGCCTCACAGCGCCGGCCCATCCGGCTGCAACGGGTAGGCTGAAAGAATGGTCAGGTTTACTAAGGGGTTTTGGAAAAGATTGGAACCACTGGGGAACATCCCAAAGCAAAAATAAACCGCTACCTCACCCCAACATATAACACTCTAAGTAACGCACAACCAACAAACCCCATCTGAACTACTGAATGGGGAGAAAACTTAGAGTCGCACCTAGACCGGTTACATCCAAACTTCACACCTGAAACCCCCTGACTCTCTACACGATTCAGGAGTTTCAATAATTGGAATTTGGTTTATTAGCAAAAAAATTTAACTGGGGACCCATTTATGGGTTTACCGGGACAAGTTACAGACATAACAGGCCCAAGTCTTACCGATTAACAAGTAGACGATGGCAGGGAATGGAAGCGGCAATTGACCAGCTCCCGTCCTGAAATATAGAACGGAATGAAAAAACAACCAGCAATTACAAAAATGATGAAATTCAAACCAAAGAGGGGGGGAAATGCGAAAAAATAAATAAAGAACAGTTTAAAAACCAATGCCGAAAAGCAAATTTAGCCAAAAAAGAGCAAAAAATGGAAAGACTCACTGTTTGGAGAAAGTTGCGAGAAAGAGTCCACCGAAGGAGGCCTGCCAACCATGCTCAACCCTGCCCGGAGGATAAACGGAGCGAGGGAGGGCAAGCGCCGGCCCTGAGCGACTCAGACAGCCAGCATAATGGCGGCCATCGCCTTCCAGACGGTTCCAGGGAAGAAGTACAGAGGCAACAACCACCACCATCCGAACGCGGTTGAAAGACAACGAACAAGAATGATCTGCGCCGGTCCAGTCAAGTCAAAAGAGCCCCGCCTACTTTACGAGACTACGTCGAACGTACGGACTGAACTAAGAGGGGAGGGGTGTTCTGTAATGCAAATAACTGGCCTCACCCAAATAATAACTAATTCTGATTGGGTGTTTAAAACAAAAAGGGATGGTTTCAAAAAGGAACAATAGAATCCTGAAGCTGCGGGGAAGGCGGCAAACCTAAACAAATGTCATTGGCTACAAGCTACAGCAAAAGCCGCCAGGGAAAAAGTATAAAAAGACTGCGCGGCTTGAAGCCGATGTTTTCTTTTTCTCAACTACTGCTATGGAAATAAAAGAGACTTTTGCTGTGGAACCCAGTTCTACCTCGCGTTTTTTCCCGACAAAACAAACTCTGGCCTGAGGGCAACCCGAGGCCTCCGATGTTGCCCCTGGGTCCCTTCATTCTGAGGCCCTTTGTGGGGGGAATCCGGAGGGGAAAAGGAGGGGGAACCATCCCAGCCGATGCTGCCCACTTTCGAGGACTTCAGGGAATCAGGCTCCAAGGGGGAGATTTCCAGGGCGTTGGGATATTCGTGCCTGCTCGCTTGAAAATGCTGCCTTCTATTTTCCCAAATGAAGTTCCTGTATGTGTGGGTTTCTGATTAGCATGGTGGATGTTTTACCTTTCTAAATGTGAAGAGACCCTGAGAACCATCTAGCCCCCCCCTCCTCTCTGCAGGGATCCAAGTTCAGCTCCCTGACTGATCGGCTGCTCCCTCTTTGCCTTCAGACAAATCTTGGGAAGGGGAGACCTGAACTTCTGTCAGGATTGCCCCCCCCCAGATAGATTGGGCTATTTTTTGAGGCCTATTAAGGCGGGGAGGTCGTTATATTTCCCCAAAGGGAAAAACAGGTTGTTCCAGGCAGAGAGCAGCCCCCGCCTTTCTCAGAGCCCTAGCCCAGAGGTCAGCTGAAGGGATGAAGAGCCCGTGGACAGAAAGCCAAGGACCCCTGGGAGCCTCTCCTGCCCTGGGAGCCAAGGAAGGGCCGGATCCCCTCGCTCTTGGGGCCTTTTGGGAAGAGCCCTGAGAGGAAGGGAGGGAAGGGGAAAGGGAGGCCTGTACTCCATCCCTGTCTTGGCCCCAGGAGAGGCGGGCAGGGAGGCCTGGGACACGTGGGGGGCCTGACCAGTTTCTAACTCCCCTGAGGAAGCCTACTTCCAGCAACGCGAACCCAGCTCAACCATCTCCAGGGGAGAGGAGGGCCGGGAAGGGCTGGTCCAGCCTCAGAGGGTGGGGGAGGCAGTCGGCCATTTCCCAGGGTCCCTCCTGGCACCCCCTCCCTAAAGTAGGGGGCTTGGGAGCCCAGACTGGGCTCTTCCTCCTTCCTGGGGACTGCTTGTCCTGAGGATGGGCCACCCCCAGACCTTTCCCAGTGGACTCTCCCGCTCTGCTGCCCCGCCGACCCCCTCACCCCCTGGGGCTGGCAAAGGGCGGTCCCTCCGGGGCTTGCAGGGAGGAAAGAGGCCCCTGGGGGGGGAGCAAGGAACCACTTCAGCCCCCCCATCCAGACTGGGAGAAGCTCTCCCTGGGGTCCGAGGGGGATCCCCTCCAGATGAAAGGGTTGTTTTTGAAGGTGCAGCTGCCCTCTTCCCCCATCATAAGCCGCGCCTCCCCAAAAGCCCCCCCAATTGTGCCTCTGCAGGGACCCCCTTCTTCGGGCGGCTCCTCCCTCTAGCCCTCTTCAGCGGCTTGGGGGGGGGGGATGAAGCCTTCGGCTTCCCATCAGGACTGGGCCTGAGAGAAGCAGAGGCGGGCAAGAGGCAACGCGGCGTTTGAGGCCTTGACGGGAGGGGGAGTGGATGATGGGCCCGCAAAGGAGCGTCTTCGGGGCTGAGAAAGGGGCAACGCCAAGGGACCAACCGGCCGGTTCATGTGTTCTGTATGCCGCCTCATCTGTGCTGCTGCTCGAGGCGCAGCGCAAGGGTAAGGCCAGAGAGCTGCGACGTACCTAGAGGGAAAGGAATTGCCTACTTCCGGCCTCCTTGGAAAAGAGCTCACTGGTGGAAATCTGAGCACCGTTTTCGCTCGCGCAATAGCGCCTTTCTTCCTCTCAAAGTGCTTGTTCCCCGGCTTTCCTGCACCAACGCGCGAGGCTTCCCCGGGGCAGGAGGAGGGGGGCGTCTCCACGGGGGGGATCGCCGATGGAAATCGGGTCTGTCTGCCCCTCTGCGGGAGGCGGGAGATGGGCTCCTCCCCTTCCGCCTTTTGAACTGCTCGGGTGGGGACCCTGGAGGCGATGGTGGGACTTTGGACTAAGCGCAGGATTGGGTCCCTTTTTTTGGGGGGGAGGGGTCCTAGAGGCCTGCTGGGGGAAACCAAAGGGGCCTTTGTGGGGGGCTCCACCCCTTAATCTGGGGGAGGAGTGTGGGAGGTGATGGGAAAAGGGCTTGGGTAAAATGTC
>BHFT01008782.1:0-10023 GCA_004320025.1 Laticauda laticaudata
GTTAACCAACAGATGGCAAGTGTTTTTGTCCGTTTTACATCCTCTTTCCATCCGTTGGTGCAGTGTGACAGGGGCTTAACTCAGTGTGCAGAAAACAAAGCTAGCCATTTTTAGCAACTCTGAGCACAAAAATGGTACTGGGAAGTTACATGGATTGTTTAAACCTGGCTTTATAGATTGTTAATCAAATTATTTGATGAGCTATTGACTTTTTAGAAGAAAAAGCAATAGAAATTGGATTAGAAACACATCTCAGCTATGTATGCAAAAAGCAATTAATATTAAATTCATAGTGACAAAAGCATGCACACTTACTGTGGCTAATTCATCAAACTTTCCAAAGAGTTCATTCAGAAGCTTCACTAGTTCTTGAGCAGTGCACTGAGATGCCAAACTGGTAAACCCCACAATGTCTGCAAATAATATACTGTAAAATGAAAGGAAGAGTCAGAAATATTTTGCCAAAAACTATATGTTTACATTTTAAAGGAATTCACAGAGAAAATTGGGGAATGAACATAAAACAAAAATATATTATATTATAATCCTATGTTTTTAATCTACCGCAAAAAGCAATGGAAATACTCCAGAAAATTATGAAGTTAATGAAATTACAGTATTTATCCTAGTGTATATTGTTCGTACTGTATTTCATTGAATAACTGGGATATTGGATCAAAACATTGGCAAGTCTTGGCAGTGCAGTTGTGAAACTTGCTGCAAATTGGCAAGAAAGGATATATATGTTTGTGTGAATATATTAAAAGTTGACCACAGAGAATCAGCAAATTCGGATGACTGCAAATTATTTTAAGTAACCAGCCTTTTCTTGGTCATGCCTTGAAGGGATTACTCTGTCAGCAAGGGTGCTGGCAGAAACATGGATTGCAGATCTCAGCTCCATCAAATCTATCATAAAGCCGAACTAATATTTTTGAGTTAATTTGACCACCATGATATTTCCTTCATGTTTATCTCTTCCTGTGTACATTTGTATTATCCCTGTTCCTTTCTGTGATTTTGATTTAGATGAAAGCTATCTCTATAAATTCCAGTTATATCACCATACCTCAGTACAGGTAATCCTCAACTTACAACAGTTCGCTTAGTGACAGTTCAAAGCTACAACAGCACTGAAAAAGTGACTTATGATCATTTTTCATACTTATGACCACTTATGACCCCACGGTCATGTAATTTACATTCAGATAGTTGGCAACTGACTCACATCAAATGGTAGCAGCATCCCAGGGTCATCTGATACCATTTTGTGACCTTCTGACAAGCAATTCAATGAGGAAACCTGTTCTGACCCAAACCTGGTTCCAAGTGAGTGAACAAGACAAAAATAACAGCACAATCTTTTACTGTTTCATTTACAAATCCTATTTCTTTACAGATAAAAGGTTGCTTCCAACTAATTAGCTCCGACAAGAAAGAGCCTTGCCAAGTTTTTGCAAGGCTGACAAGAACAATAGATAAAGTTCCTAAACAATAAATCAAAGAGTCTCCAAACACAACTCAGGTATTCTAATGTCCACCAGGCTCTAGTATCAAACTGCTTTGTCTTCTTCAAAAAACTGCAGTTTCTTAGCTGGCTTTTATCTTCTCAGGGAGGGGCCATTACCTTCCAGCCTTACTCCCGATTGCCTGTGCTGATGCAGCTGCTCTTTCCTTTGAGCAGCCCTGCATGCACATGTACTGGGCATGGGCTCCTCGGGGGCCTCTTCATCACTACTGCCAGCCTTCACAATCTCCAAAGGCAGCATTCCATTCCCTGATGGTCCTGGTTCCATCCCTGCATCACACGCAGGCCCCTCATCTGAGTCCTCACTCTCCAAGATCTCAGCCGTCCGCACCTGCTGCCGGGCGAACCACAACAAAATGAGATTCACTTAACAACCATGTTACTAATTTAACAATTGCAGTGATTCATTTAACAACTATGACAAGAAAAGTTGCAAAATGGTGCAAAGCTCACTTAACAAAGGTCTCACTTACCACCATAAATTTTGGGCTCAGTTGTGGTCATAAATTGAGGACTAACTTTACTTCAAAAGAAGTTCTTTTAAACATATAGACCTACACAGGAAGAACCTCTCTTCAACTAATTAAAGCAGCAAAGTCTTTTACCAGGCTCATAGGTATCTCTGAATGACCATGTTTTTACCATGGTATCTCTGAATGACCATGTTTTTACCATTACCTCATAGGTATCTCTGAATGACCATGTTTTTACCATGATATTTTACATTTTTATTACTAATATTTTTATGTTGCTTTATTTAGTTCAAAGCAAGATAAAACATGAACAGAAAATTAACTAGTTCCTAGTTCCCCCAATTAAAGCCTACAGGCCCCTTATTACCTTTGTTGCTCTTCTCTGCACTCTTTCTAGAATTTTAGCATCTTTTTAATAGCTTAATGATTGGAATTAGATATGGTATTCCAAGTGTGGTTTCACCAGTGCAATGTAAAGTGGTCTTATCACTTCATATGATCTTGACACTATCCCTTTGTTGATGCAACAATTTCCATCTCACCAATCACTAAGGATTTTCTTCATTTTTTTCTAATTACATTTATAGTATTAACAGCTTTAAAGATGTAACGGGCCCCATTGGGTGTGAAACCTCCAGATTTCCATCACCAATCACAGTCCTTTAGCCTTTATTGAAAAAAACTTTCTATCAGCCTTTATATTTTCTTCAAATCTATTAGTCATCCACCTTTCATATGGAGGTCTCATATGCTATGTAAGTCATTTTTGAATTCCACAAAGCCATACTAAACCTTTTAAACAAAAATAAAATCAACATTTTGTTTCAATACTATGGTGAATCAGCTGCAGTATATATCTCTATATACTCAAGGACAGAACATGGCTGCTGTTTTTGTTGCTGCTGCTAAATGAGCTGTTTCTTATGTAGGTTCTTAAAAAAATAAGGGTTGGGTTAGATAAAACAGGAGATGTGTGAGGCAAGTAATGTCTTTTTAGCTTATTCCTTTCTATAGAACAGTGATTTGGCCTCCCATTAAGTAGCTTAATGGGAATAGATTAATGTGTTCATGGAATAGATGGCTCACCCAAGTCCCTGAGACACTGCATACAATTCAACTATGAACAATTTGAACATGGGAAGCGCTGGTGAAACAGTAAACCACTCACCCAGCAAGGGAATATTGTGGGAAATAGAACACTTATCAGAGAAAGGCATAGGGTAGCAGTTCTCAAGAGGTAACCTGGAATACTTTTTGCCAGCCTTTTATAAGAATGAATGTTTTAATTTACTTGGTAGATTAGTTTATTTTACTTGACTTTATTGTCATTGCACTTCATACAACGAAATCAAACACTGTCTTTAGTGCACATCATGACCATGAAAACAAACACAAACACACATCCTTCACACTCCACACATTGAATTGAAAAACCCCGACACCGCACCAACACTGCACTTTAAAGTAGAATTCAACAGAACTACTGCTCTGGATAGAAGCTGTTTTTCAGCCTATTTGTCCTTGTTTTTATTATTCTGTACCGACTCCCAGATGGTAATAATTCAAAAAAAGGGTGCCTGGATGAGATGGATCTTTGAGAATGTTTTGAACTTTCTTAAGGCAGTGGGAGCTATAAAGGTCTTCCAAAGAGGGGAGGGGGCAACCAATGATCTTCTAGGCAATGACGTTAACCCTCTGGAGTGCTGTCCTATTTGCCACTGTGCAACTGGCAAACCATACACAGGTGCATTAAATTAAGATACTCTCTTTGGTGCAGCGGTAGAAGGTCACCAGCAGTTTTTCATTCAGTTGTTTTCTGAGAAGTATCAGGTAGTATAATCTCTGCTGGGCCCTTTTGACCAGGGCTGCAATGTGAGCACCCCAGGTCAGGTCCTCTTTTATAGTAACACCCGGAAACTGAAAACTGGTCATTTGCTCCACTCTATCTCCATTGATAAGCAAGGGCTGGATGTTTGATTTGTTCCTTCCATAGTCCGTTATATAAGCTCCTTAGTCTTATTGGTGTTGAGGATCAAGTTATTGTTTCAACACCATCAAAGCAACCAATCCACTTCATCTTGGTAGGCAGACTCATCCCCCCCAGAGATGAGTTCCACCACTGTTGTATCACCTGCAAATTTAGTAATGGTATTACTAGTATGAGTGGGAATGCTGTCATGCACATAAAGAGTATAGAATAAGGGACTCAACACACAAGCCTATGGTGTACCAGTGTTAAGAATAAGGGCTGAAGAGATATTACCAAATCTGACCCTCTATGAGGGCCAGACAGGAAATCCATAATCCAAAGGCAGATTGAATAAGAAAGTCCAAGTTTAAACAGTTTACATAGAAGAATTGTGTTAAATGCGGAACTAAAATCCACAAAAAGCATCCTCACATAACCCCCCTCCCCAATGTTCTAGATGAGTCAAAGCAGTGTAAAGAGTGATGGCTATAGCGTCCTCTGTAGATCTATTTCATCTGTATGCAAACTGGTGTTTATCAAATGTATGTAGAAGACCAGAAATGATGTGCCAACAAACCAGTTTCTCAAAGCACTTCATGATGATAGGAGTGAGTGCCACTGGTTTGTAATCATTGAGGTTATTGATAGGGAACTTCTTTGGCAGCGGAACAATGATGGAAGCCTTCAAACAAAATGGAATCGTGGATTGGGATAAAGGCCGATTGAAGATCCTAGTAAAGACTCCAACCAACTGATCAGCAGAGTTTTTAAGCACTCACCAGAGATACTGTCAGGACTGGCAGCCTTTCTATGGTCCACAGCCCTCAGAATGCTCCTCAACTCCTGTTCCTCCACAATGAGGTGGGAGCTACAATTGGCTGGTAGTTGTATTTTAGCTGTCTCTATGTCTCCACTTCAAAGTGAGCAAAGAAATGATTCAGTTCCTCTGCCAATGGAGCATCCCCCTCAGCAGAGTGACATTGGTCAATTGATGATTGGTAATTTGTTGAATCCTTCGCCATACCTGCTTCATGTTATTGCTATAAAATTTATCCTCAACCTTCCTCTTATAATCAGTCTTGGCCTTCCGAATACCTTTCTTCAAATTAGCTCTGGCAACACTGTATCTTACCCCATCACCAGACCTAAAGGCCTTGGTCCTAACATGCAAGAGGTGCTGGACTTCCTTGGTCATCCAGGGTTTCTGATTGGGATAGATCCTAATATATTTATCCACAGTGATAGTACCTGTGCAGTATTTGATGTAGCACAAAACAGTCGCAGTGTGCTTCTCTAGGTCAGGGTGGTAAAAGATGTCCCAATTGGTGTTTTCAAAACAATCCTGAATTTTCCCTAAACAAATGCTAGCTTTCCTACTGGACTGAGGTATGTAATGAAAGAGAGATGGATTCTGAATGATGGATGTGAAAAGGGAACTTGAGAAAGAAAAGCAACAACTCAGAGGTTTTGTTAGCAATATTGCTGAATATTAAATTTACAGTAGATAATGTTGAATTAGCATTATGTAATCTAAAGCCATTGCTATCCACAGGACCAGATGGATTATGTGCTTTTTTCCTGAAAAAGCTTGCTACCATCCTAACTGAACCTTTGCGTACAATTTTTCAAGTATTGTTTCGAACTAGTTCCCTGCCTGATCTATGGTCTACAGTTATACCAATTTTTTAAAAGGGTGATCCTAGTTCAGTTGAAAATTATAGACCAATTTCTTTGTGTTGTATTACATATAAAGTTATGGAATCAATTATAAATCAATTCATTGTTCACCATTTAGAAACAAATAATGTGCTATCCAACAAACAGTTTGGTTTAAGAAAAACTCATCCTGTAATTTACAACTTTTGCACTGTAAAAACATCTGGGCTACATGTCTTGATCAAGGTAAAGCTGTAGATGCAATTTACATAGATTTTTGTAAGAGTTTTGATACAGTAGTACATGATAACTGCTGTTGAAATGAAACTCTTACAGCATTTCTGCACATTCATACAAAATAGATTGTTGTTTTCCTGTCTAAAAGACTGCAGAAAGTCAAAATAGAGAACTCACTGTCTAATCCTGCATCAGTTAACAGTGGTGTTCCGCAAAGCAGCACTTTAGGTCCCACACTTTTTTTGTACTATATCAACAATTTATGTGATCAGCTTAAAAGCAATTACATTCTTTTTGCCAATGATGTAAAATTATTCAATTCTACAAATAATTCTTTGTTTTGCAAAGTGATCTCAACTATGTGTTTGTTTGGCAACTTCAAATTTTGATTAGTAAATACTCTACATAAATACTTACGTTTACATGTTAGTAAACATAATCAGAATGTCAAGTATAAGCTAGATGGCATTGATCTAGCAGAAGACCCTCACTTTGTTAAGAACCTAGCTGTACTGATGATCTATGCTCCAAAGCTCACTGTAACAGCATTGCTAAAAGAGCATTAAGAGTTGTAAACTTAATTTTGGAAAGGTTTTTTTCTGGAAACATTGTATTACTAATTAGAGCTTATAAAATTTATGTAGACCAACTTTAGAGTATTATTCAACTGTTTGGAATCCCCACCATATATCTGACATCAGTACAATTGAGCAGATTCAGATGTACTTGCATTCTTCTGTACACAATAGAATTTCCTACGCTACTAGGCTCAAATTCTCATTTTGGATAACTTAGAACTGTGTCGCTTGCAATCAGACTTAGGTACTGCAAAATTATATGTAGTAATGTTTTATCTATAAATGAGTTTTTCTGTTTTAATTGCAATAATACGTGCATGAACAACTGTTTTAAACTCAATATAAATCGTCCTAAACTTGACTGTAAGAAATATGATTTCTGTAACAGAGTTGTCAAAGTCTGGAATGTTCTACATGATTCAGTTGTCTCATCTACAAATTTTCAGTTTCAGTCACAAATGGACTTACATTGACCTTACTTCATAATTAAGTGGTCAGTAGAGGGGGCTTGCATAGGTAATATGCCTATCGTCCCTGTCATTATATTTTTATTCTCCTATTCTTGTTCGGGTTTTTGTTTGACAAATTCCAATAAATAAATAAATAAATAAAAAATATGCCTCATTGCCTTTTTGACATCAGGTGATGCAGCATCTTATTTTTTACAGACTGTTCTATGATTTCTTCCAAGTGATTTCAGACTGATATTCTAAATGCAAGTTTATTTTCAGGTATGTAATTCTAAATAGTTTTATCTATAAAAGATCATCCTACAAACATTCAGAATTAAATGAAATATATCCATGAAGAAGTTCAGTAAAATAAGTATATCTTCTTGCTCTTTGAAGCTTGGAAGCAAAGGTACAAATTTTGCTTGCATTTGCATGTGAGTCGTGTGGAAATATATCCCTAAAGGTAGTGAGTGTGAGATCAAACTCACCAAGAAACAAACCATCCAGTATTTGTTAAAAAAATAGACAATAACTAATTCTATCGGGATCTTGGTATTGTAATAAGAAAATACACAGAATAGTCTCCATGAAACAGGAAAGAAACAAGTTGCACAATCCTAAGGATCAGAAAATAATTAAAATTAATTTAGAATCTGTATTTTATTTTCAGATCTATGTTAAACATTAAAAATAAGCAGACATTTTGGAGGAAGGCGGAGCTTCGTCTCGGTGCTACAGCGGCGATCTCGGGGCTCTGAGATCGCAGCTGATATTTTCGCCCGGAGTCATCTCACACTGCAGACCTCCTTCTCTACCTCTGTCTTTCTTACTTTCAAAAATTCTGCATAGAAAGAGTTCTCGCCTTTTCAATTGAATCAATTCTATGTTTATCTCTCGCCACATGAAGAAATCGTAATCTTCTGGCTTCATCCACAGTCTATACGTTCACTATCATCTTTCCAGTAACGCGTTCTTATCAACCCCAATCGTCATCTCTCGTTGCTCACTCTCTCCCTCACCTCTTCTGGAGTATTCTCGTCTCTTTAACACACAACTCTCTCCTTACCCTTTATGTTTCAATGTTTTCTTCTGCCTTCAACCACTCTTGCCACGTACATCTCTGTGCTTTATGATCGCCGACTCTTTCTGGTCAAATCTCCAATATGCACATCTCCCTTTGCGCCTCAGCTTCTATTTCTCCCATCCGCATCACTTTGTGTAAACTCGATAATACCCATCTACTCCATCATCATCTTTTCCTCTGTTTAATTTAGCATTGAACATTGCTATATCATCGCAGCCAGATTTTCCTCGCTTTTTTCCTCTTCCTATTCTTCTGCACCACACTCTCAACGACTACAAATTCCCTGACCATTTTTTTTTTTTTTTTTTTTTTTTTTTTCCCTCGTCTCCACGCTTCAAACATCCCACTTTTTTCTTTTCTATCCACTGTTAGTCCTATATCCACTATTTCCCTATGCTCTCCTCTCTTTGTTTTCCTCTTCCTCCAATCTTTTTTGGAAATCTCTCCTCATACTCCCCATACATTTGGTTTATTATTTCTCCAGCTCTTTTCATCAGTGCTTCTCTATCTTTTTAGCTTCAACAAGTATCTATTTTTATTTAATATCTTGAATTCCTTGCAATGAAGCATAACTGTAAGCTTTTACTTTTTCTAGTTTTTTTCATCTTGCTTCAACATTTCTGGATTAAAATGTTGTCCCAGCGCGTGGTGGGGCGAAGCGAGGTAGAAGGTGAAAAGCCAGATGATTTTTGTTCGGTGTCCATTTCGACTGTGCTCGCAATGCAAGCCTTCAGATTCTCTTCTGGTCTGTTTAAATCAGGCTAATAGGGAGTAGCCAAATAGTCCAAAATCAAAAATAGGTTCCAATAATAAAAAAAGTCCAAAAACCAAAAGAGGAGAGGGAAAAAAGGAAAGAGAGACAGAGTCTTGCCAGGTTCCTTCTATACCGCTAATCAAGTGAATTAACATCCGCCGCTAAAAAGGAAAAAGTGGGAAGACTGGAGAAGAGAAAAACAACAAGAAAAAAACTAAAAATTACTTCAAAAGGGAAGAGCGAAGGTGATCCCAAAAGCATAAAATGACAAGGGTAAGAAAAAAAAAAAATTTAAGGCTTTCTTAAAGTAAAAGAGCATCTAGATTAGAGATTAACAAAAATTGCAAGGGGGAGTTTCACAAGGTAATTTATTATCATATATCTATTCGCAACATGTACTTTATTCCTTTGGTATATTCCAAGGCTCCTCTATATAACTTCTTCCAGCAGCAGCTTCTCAAAGCTCAAGTCTAATGTTTGAAATACTTGATAAGAGGCCATAAGAAAGCACCCTGTAGATAATATTGTTACTAAGTTTCTCCCCTAATCTTAATCAAATTAAAAATGTCCTTATGGAAAGAGATGTTTATAGACTTTTCTCCCCAGTTCAAATTAGAAGTATTTTTCCAAGTCCTTAGTCTGCAAGTGTTTGCAACTTCTTCATCCATATCTCTTTCCCCACCCAAGCCAGAAACAAGGCGAAAGAAAAAATATTATATAAAGAACTCACGATACCTAAAAAAAGAACAATAAGAAAGAATAACAAAAAGGGAGACTCATATCCTAAAGGAATTTGAATGGTATCCAAAAAACGCATAAAAAGAATATATATACAAGAAAAAATCAATCCGCGGTTACCTGCAAAGTCACTTAGAAGTCCTCCTAGTTAGAAATAAAAAGGATAAATGAATAAAATCCGAAACCCTCAATTTGTCACATCTCTATGAGTAATCGCCGCTCAACCAAGTTTTCGTCATCAGACAAAAAAATAACAGTCAAAGACAGTATTTCTTCTTTCTCCAAGGTGTCCTTTCAAAACAGTCTATTTTGCAATTTCAAAATAGATTGTCCCCCACTCACACACACACTCACTCAAAGCACTTCTTTTCGGAGGGCTGTCCCGGCTTCAGCAGCTTTGGACGTGCTGTTTTCCGCTTTCCAGCAAAAGGGCTTCTCGCCGGCATCACCAGAGATTCTTGCGATACCTCTGGGATGCTTGGACTGTTGCCCTTCACGGACCCCGTGCCTCTACGGACGTAGTCTAGGTCGTTAGGGACGCGACCAGGGGGCGA
>BHFT01008783.1:0-18426 GCA_004320025.1 Laticauda laticaudata
GAAGAAGAAGAAGAAGAAGAAGAAGAAGAAGAAGAAGAAGAAGAAGAAGAAGAAGAAGAAGAAGAATCACACAAAACACACACATGCAAAACCTGAAGAAAGCCCATAACTCATTGCAATCAGGAAAAGTGAATCTGTGTCACCCCTGGATACAGAATAACAGAGTTGGAAGAGACCTTAAAGGTCATCTAGTCCAACCCTCTGCTCGAGCAGGAAACCCGGCCTCGACCCATTTCAGACAGATGGCTTTCCAATTCTTCTTAAAAGCCTCCAGTAATGGAGTGCCCACAACCTCTGGACCCAAGCTAATCCATTGATTAATGGTTCTCACTGTCAATGGCGATACAAAATTATCTGGAAAGGGACCTTGGAGGTCTTCTAGTCCAACCCCCTGCTTCAGCAGGAGATCCGTAGACCATTTCAGACAAATGATTGTCCAATCTCTTCTTTAAAAACTCCAGTGATGGAGCACTCACAACTTCTGGATGTGCAACGCAACTTTAGGGCATCAAATACCACATTAAATTCCGAAATTCATCAAATCTCCAGAAATAGCCTATCAACTGCTGTCATAAATTGAGGACTGCCTTTATTAACCAACAATGCACATTTCCCAAACAAAACTTTCCTAGTGTGGGGTAACAGCTGAATGCCTGCAAAACAACGTTTGGTGTCAGAAAAATATTCAAAAACATTTAAAAAGCACACCTTCCTTTCTGTGTTTTGAATGCTGCCATTTATCAATTTATTCCTCTCCATTTTGGTTGTTTTCACTTAGAATCCCGTTGTTGACATTAGACATTTGAATATATTGGCTGTTTGCATTTGGGTGGTTAAGGCAGATTTTTTCTAGCAAATTATCCAATGCCACCTGCCAAGATTGGCAGGATTGCGGTAAGATAAAAATTGGAGGCATAAATTCCCAGCAGTTTTGCTGGGAAGTGCAAAAAGTTACCCTTTGCCAACCGTATTAAGAGCTTCTCAGACAGCCAGAATCATCCGGAGGTGACCCAGCCTGATTTCTTATGAGAGGTTCCCGTACGGATCATGTAACAATGGCATCCCACATCATTTCTGCACAAATCCAGATCCAATCAAATCCAAGATGGGAAATGATCTTGATCAGGGTTTTTCGAGATTGGCCCTTTAAAGGGGGTGGGCTTCAATTCCCAGAATCCCCCAGCCAGCAGGCTTTGAGAGGGGTGGGCTTCCACTCCCAGAATCCCCCAGCCAGCCTGCTTTAAGAGGGATGGACTTCATCTCCCAGAATCCCCCAGCCAGCCTGCTTTGAGAGGGGTGGGCTTCCACTCCCAGAATCCCCCAGCCAGCCTGCTTTAAGAGGGATGGACTTCAGCTCCCAGAATCCCCCAGCCAGCCTGCTTTGAGAGGGGTGGGCTTCCACTCCCAGAATGCCCCAGCCGGCTCCTGTAATCAGTTTTCTCAAAATCTTTGCTGACCTGCAACAATTGTGTTGTGAGAGCCTTCCTTCCAACTCTGTGATTCTGTAATTCTGACAAACTGATCAAGGAGAGAAACAGTCAAGAACTAAAAAAAAAAAAATTTCCCAAGTGTGAGGACAATTAACCAGTGGAACTGCTTGTCACCAGAGGTTGTGGGTGCTCGAACACTTCAGGTTTTCAAGAAGAGACTGTACAGTCATTTGTCTGGAATGGTCTAGGGTCTCCTGCTTGGGCAGGGGCTGGACTAGAAGACCACCAGGATCCCTTCCAGTTCTGTCATTTTGCTAAATCTTCATCTCTTAAAGGTGCCAGTTTGAGAAATGCTGCTATGGCCCAGCCTCAAGCTATCCATCTGTTGAAAAAGCAATTAGAATTTTTTTTTCTTATAAATATATACATTTTACTTCATCATTTGTAATCTCTTTATTTAATATATTAATTACTAATTAATGTAATCATAACAATGGTGCCAAGTACGGTCATAAAACAGGGCAAGATTCGCTTAACCATCTTGATTAACGACATCAAAGTTGGCCTCCATTGCAGTTGTAAGATAAGGATTTACACCCTTGGGAGTATTATTTACACTTAAATCAATAGCAACATTTCTACCCGTGGAATCATTTGTTTCCTTGCAGCATTTTGCAAACAACTTCACATTTTTATTTGGAGAAACACTTCATAATTTCTTTCCTGGGCAAAGGAGGGGTGACGGGAAAATCCACTCCGAAAAGCGGATTAGAATCCTGTAGAATCAGGAAGCTCCTTTCCGATTAACTTCGAAGCTGACTGTCCCCCAAGGGCTGAAGGTTAAGGACACTGTCCTCTTATTAGGCTAATCCTCCTTGAAAGATTTACAGATCAACAGAGCTGGAAAGGAACCTTGGAGGTCATCTAGTCCAACGCCCTGCCCGAAGGCAGTCCAGTCTCTTCTTGAAAGCCTCCAGGGATGAAGCTCCCACAACTTCTGAAGGGAACTTCTGTTCCTTCAGTTGATTGTCCTCCCTGTCAGGAAATTCCTCCTTAGTTCTAAGTTGCTTCTCTCCTTGATTAGTTTCCATCCATTGCTTCTTGTCCTNCTCTCCTGTCTCCCCTGGTCCTTCTCTTCCCTAGACCAGCCAGGCCCAGTTCCTGCAACCATTCGTTGTATGTTTCAGCCTCCAGTCCCCTCATCATCCTGGTTGCTCTTCTCTGCACTTTTTCTAGAGCCTCAACATCTTTTTTATAGTGTGGTGACCAAAACTGGATGTAAGACTCTAGATATGGCCTTACTAAGGCTTTGTAGAGAGGTATTAGTACCTCCCTTGACCTCAATTGTATCCCTCTGTTGATGCAATTTAGGATTACATTGGCTTTCTGGTTGTGCCTTGTTGAAGTTAAGGGGTTCAACACCCCTTAGCAAGAAACAAGGACTCCCAGGCCACAACTGCAGAGGGTGGGTGGGTGAGGGGGTGGAAACAACCAACATTTCCCAAAGCATCCAGGCAAGGTGTTCCCAGACAAACTCAAAGTTTGGGAGACGGGACTTCGTCCAATGTTCGCTGAACCTGCTTATAGTGATGCTTCTCTCCCTTGGCAGCTTGGAAATGTGTGGACTTCAACTCCCAGAATTCCCCAGCCAGTATGCTTTTAGACAGCAATAGGACTTAGACTTATATACAGTGCTTTTACAGTCCTCTCTAAGTGGTTTATGGAGTCAGTATATTTGTCCCCTACAATGGGGATCCTCATGGGTGGATTACAACTTCCAGAATTCCCCAGCATTTTTAACTCCGCACGTGTTAAAATTGCCAAGGTTGAGAAATACTGGCTTATAAGATGCAGAATTTGTGTGTGTGTGTGTGTGTTTTGTGTGTTTGTGTGTGTGTGTGTGTGTGAGAGAGAGAGAGAGAGAGAGAGAGAAACAGAGAGAGGAGAGAGTGAAACAGAGTGAGAGACAGAAAAAAAAGAGAGGGAGAAAGTGTGTAAGAAAGAGTAAAAGACAGAGAAAAAGCAAGAGAGAAGAGAGAGAGAGAGAGGGAGAGAACGAGAGCTCTGGTTGTAGAAAGGCCTCCCTCTTCCTGGTGATTCCCCATTTGCAAACGGGAGATCTCCAGTTGCACAAGGCCAAGTTCTCGTCCCGGCTGTCCCAGGTCACACATGATCTGGTCAGCCGTCTCCCCTGTGACTCCTCTGGCCAGATGGAGGCCACAGCTGCACCTCTTGGACTAACCAGACAGGCCAACCTTTGGGATTAGGTTGGGGAGCCAGCCAGGTCGGACTGTTTGGAGGCCTGGTTATTTCCAAAGGAAGGTTTCCCCGCGAGGAGAACCTGGGGGGGGGACGACGACAGTGGAAGGATGACTCACCTAGGGTGGATCTCTTCCCTTGCCTAAGCACTGGGGCACTCTGTGTGTGTGTGTGTGTGTGTTTGTGTTTATCTCTGGGTCTAATGAAAGCAAGCAGGGGCCTGGCCAGATAGGAGCTAGGCGAAGGGCCGAGAATCAGAGACCCAAATATTCTCTGCCACAACCCGGTTTAAAAAAGGCTTTAAAACCCTGCTCCCTCCCCCCCCCCTGTTTTTGGGCTTCGGGTGAGTGGAACATTTCTTACATAACCTGACATGATCATTGGAGGGTTTTCTCTCTCGCCGATGTATCAGCCTGGACTTGGCTGCATTTTTTTTCTTCCCTGGCAGTTTTTAATCTTGCAAACTGCCCAGAATCTTTAAGGAGTCAAGAGGGCCTTATAAATGAGATGGAGAGATGGATGATGGAGAGATACAGGATGGATGAGTGGGTGGATGGATCAATAGATAGGGAGAGATTGGAGGGAGGGAGGGATAAAGAGATGGAGAGATTGGATGGATAGATCAGTTGATGGAGCGAGATTGGATGGATGGAGGGAGGGATAAAGAGATGGAGAGATTGGATGGATGGAGGGAGGGAAGGATGGGGATAAAGGGATGGAGAGATTGGATGGGTGGATTTATGAATGGAGACACATTGGATGGATGGAGGGGGATAAAAGGATGGAGAGATTGGATGGGTGGATGGATTCATGGAGAGATAAAGAGGTAGAGAGATAAACTGGGTGGTTGGCTGGGTGGTTGAATGGCAAGATAAAGAGAGAGAAAGGATGGATAGACGAATGATAGATGAGAGAGAGGCAGGGAGGGAGGGGGGAAAAATCCCTTGATGAGTTAAATCAAACTTGGCTGAGATGGAATAATGCACACTGTTAATTAACCTACCATGGAACTACAGTGCCCAAGTACCACAAAGCACATCTTGAGGACCATTGAAATCTGGGCAGAAGGGGCCCCTAAGGCTGAAGTTCCTTGTTCAATCCTTGGACCACTCTCTGCCTGGGTCTCTGGGCAGGATTGTGGTTGAAGCAACCTGTGGTCGCTCTCCAGAATTTGTTCAATCCCTGCAGCTGCCCATCACAGCTGGATGACTCTGGGTGGAAATTCCCAAGTGTCTAGGCTTGACCTCTGAACTTTGGGAGTCGGCAACTCAAGGCGAATGGGAGTAGGAAGACTATAGCAATGTCTTGGCTTCTTGCTTGAGCAGGGGGTTGGACTAGTAGACCTCCAGGGTCTCTTCCAACTCTGTTATTCTGTAATTCAGCTCTTCTGCTATTCTATTCTTCTCTTATTCTGCTCTCCTGCTGATCTGTTATTCTGCTATTCTCTTATTTTGCTATTCTCTTATTCTGCTCTTGTTACTCCCTTATTCTGCTATCTAGATGTAGCTCAGTGGTGAAATTTGCAGGGTATGAAGGTGAGGGTAGGACTAGAGGAGCCACTTTTAAAAAGGGAGATTCAATCTGAAGGTTTTCTGGATGATAGAAGCTGTTAAACCCTGGAACTGTCTCCCTCGATGGGCAGGTGTCTCTCCCCCCCGGAGTTTCCCAGATGGGTGACAACAGTTAGGGATGGATGGCTAGATGACCTCAGAGTTCATGCTAAGTTTGGCAATAGGCTACCCGGGGTCATATGAATGAATGAATGAATGAATGAATGAATGAATGAATGAATGAATGAATCCATCAATCTGTTTTCCAGTAATTCAGTCAGTAGCTAACAACACTGCCCAAGGATGAAGGTCGGTTAAAAAGTATGAAATAAAAACATATAGAAATAGATTAGCAGATGGATGGATTGATGGATTGATTCATTCCTTCATGTAAAAAGTCTATGAACTCTTCTTCATTTACATATTTTATTCATTTTATTTAATGTGCCATACAATGAATAAGAATAAATAAAATATATGAATGAATAAATAAGAGCATCACAGACTTGACATAATGAATGAATGCATGAATGGAACGAACGAATGAACCCATCAAACTATAAATTCATCCATCTGTCAATCCATCGATCTGTTTTGTAGACATTCACTAAATAACAGCAGGGCTTGGCACGAAGGAACAAGCGAATGGATGAATCCATCTATCAATCCACCAACCCGTCAACCCGTCAATCAGTTCCGTAGGAACACGGTCCCTCGCCAACATCAAGCAACTTGGCATGAGTATATATACTGCACATTGATATATTGCAGCCAAAAATTGACATTGGGTTATTTATCCGTCCGTTTATTAAATTAATACACTGCCCGTCTCAATGCCCGAAGCCACTCTTGCAGAAGCAGAAACATAACCCCCCAAATAAAAAAAATTAAAATGAACAGACATTATCAGATTTAAAAGAGATTGTGCGTCGTGTGCCGTGTAGGAAATCTGTTTTCCCGCAGAACAAACGGAGGATTCTGCAAGCATGTTTGGGCTGCCAAGAGATAGGGAGAAATCGTTTCCCCAGTTGCAATCTTGCCGTCGCCTGGATTTTTCCAGTGTAGCTTGTCACAGTGAGCCATTTGTGCAAGGCCGGGGGTGGGTGGGTGGAGGGGAAGGGGAACAGGAGCGGGTGGGCCTCGTGGGGCAGGCCCCCCTGCATTTACTCTTCTTATGTCCCCTTGTTATCCAGAGGAAAGCTGGATTCATCTGGGACGCAATGTTGCCGTAGATTAAGACACCTCGGGTGTGTGTTTACTCATCGCTTGTGACAAGTGCAGAGGTAACCCTGGGTGACGGTGGAAAAAAAGGGAGCAGGAGGCGAAGAGGGCATCCTTGGATGGAGATCTTTAGGGATCCAGCCAGGTTGGCCAATCGAAAACGGAGATTCCCACCCCCCCCACCCCAAAGAAGCAGGGCAGAATCGCTTCTTCCCTGGGTTTCCTAGGATATTCTGCAGTGAGGGCAGAAGCCTGAGCATCTTCCTTGGGGCTCGAGGATGCACAAAGTCGCCCAATAATTTTGGCCCAACTCGAGCTCCCATCCAAGGGGAGAGGCAGAAAGAGAAAGCTGGGAGGGGAGGAGGGTGGAGGCCTCCGCCCCAGTGAGATTTGAAGAAGGGGGGGAAGGAAGGGAGGGAAGGGGAGGCGAGGCAAGGGAAGGCAAGGAAAGGAAGGAAGGAAGGAAGGGAGGGAGGAAGGAAGGAAGGAAGGAAGGAAGGAAGGAAGGAAGGAAGGGAGGGAGGGAGGGAGGGAGGGAATCCACCTCACTTGGATTGCATGAGGGTAATTCGTCTGCTTGTGGCATTTGGGCAGCAGGTTTTACCTTTCTCCTTGACAGCATAAAATTTTGCTCTCCTTCCTTCTTTTTTTTCCTTTCTTCCTTCCTTCTTTCTTTCCTTCTTTCTTTCCATGCTTCCTTCCGTCCTTCCTTGTTTCTAACCTTTCTTTCTCCCTTCCTCCTTCCTTACTACCTTTTCCCCTTCTCATTTTCCTTCCTTCCTTCATTTCTTCTTTCCTATCTTTGTCCTTCCTTTCTTTGTTCCTTCCTCTTCTCTGTTCATTTTCCTTCCTTCCTTCCTTCTTTCCTTCCTTCCTTCATCCTTTCTCATTTTCCTTCCTTTCCTCTCTCCCTTTTGTCCTTCCTTCCTTCTTTCCTTCCTTCTCATTTTCCTTCCTTCCATTTCTTCCTCTTTCCCTTCCTTCCTGCCTCTCTCTCCCTTTTGCCCTTCCTTCCTTCCTTCCCCCCTTCCTGCCTTCTCCTTTGTGCCTTGTTCTCCTTCCTTCCTTCCCTCCTTTTCCCTTTTCCTTCCCTCCTTCCTTCCCTCTCTCCCTCCCTTCTCTCTGGCTGGGGAATTGTGAGTGTTGTGGTCCACACACCTTCTTGTTGCCAAGGGAGCCCGAGGGAGCCTGCTCACAGGGGAGATTTCCCTCTATCCATAGCAGCCACACTGACCTTCTCCTTCCAACTCAGGTGACCTTCCAGAAAACCCCTAAAACCTGGCTCTGTCACCCAGGCTTGGAAATGGGGAGCCTGCAAAATGCTTTTTCTGGCAAAGGGGGGAGATTTTAAAAACAGCCTCCCATATCTTTCTTATACTTTTCATTCCCCGCCCCCAATATTCAGAGCTTTGCTTGAATTGTCCACAGCCCAGAATCCCATACTTGAAATAGGTGGGTAGATAAATGTAATAATCCATCTGTATAAAAATGAAATTAACCCTCACACATCATCACAAAATCTCCAGCACTGTAAAGCCTAGAAACTTGAAATTTGGCCCGTAGGTTCCTCTTGGCTTTAGGGGCTCCCTAAGAAAGGATTTTTCCAAAGGACCCTCAGAGCATTTAGAGTATTTCCTATATTATTATTATTATTATTATTATTATTATTATTATTATTATTATTATTATTAATTATTATTATTATTATTATTATTATTATATTATTATTATTAACACACTCTGATGCTAATTTCCAGAACTGTAAAACCTACAAACTTAAAATTAGCGCCTAGGTTCCTCTTGGCTTCTAGGGGCTCCCTAAGAAGAGGATTTTTCCAAAGGACCCTCAGAGCATTTAGAGTATTTCCTATTATTTATTATTTATTATTATTATTATTATTATTATTATTATTATTGGTTGTTGTTGTTGTTATTTATTATTATTATTATTATTGTTTTGTTGTTGTTTGTTGTTTTGTTGTTGTTATTATTGCTGTTATTATTATCATTATTATCATTATCATTATTATTATTATTATTATTATTATTATTATTATTATTATTATTATTATTATTATTTATTATTATTATTATTATTATTATTATTATTATTATTATTATGCTCTGGTGCTAAGGAGTTCTGCTCCCCCTTCCCTCCTGAAAAAGAAATCTCTTCCAAAGGCAAAACACAAGCAGAGGAGAGTTTGTTTCAGGTTCAGTTGCAGTTTCACAGCACCCACGCAGCTTTAGTACAGAACAGTTGAGCTAAGCCACACCCAGGCTCCTTGCTGTCTCCTTGTTCACACAGCAAATACTGCTTCAGTTTCCAAACATCCCTCCACTCTCTCACACGCTGACAGGACGCTAGCCAGATGAATACAGACGGATGCTAGTAGACAGAGGCAGATTTTTTTCCCTTTATTTTCCTCCCCAAAAACAAAGCCCCACCACATAGTTTCATAGCGAAGCACGGGTATCAAGCTAGTAAGTAAATAAATTGAAATTGTTAGGATCAGCCAGAGGAAGATGCACCCCAAAAACATGGAAGCAAATATTTTGGGGGTCAGGCAGCTCGCCAGGATTTCATGGGGTGGGTGTGTGCTTGGGGGATTGGTTGATTTGGAGAGCGAATCTCTCAATTTCCATGTTTTTTTACAAGTTTATCCAATTTGTGCTTTTCTCAGTTCTTCGTGTTTGCAAATACATCAAGTTTGGTGCACTGACCTTGAGAAAGTGGGGATTTAAAAAAAAATTTGAAGTATGCATCAATAGTTATATTTTGGTTCATCCTTCTCTGAACAAGAATGATTTGGTTTTCAATATTGCCTCGTGGGCCCATTTCCTTTAACATTTCCATAATATAATTTACTTTTGAATGCTCTTTGCATGAATATATGGATTCTGTATACCGATTTCCCCAACCTGCATTTTTCAAATCTTATTATAAGCAAACCGTGTTGGAAAATGGGCAGATCCATGAATTTCAAAACCTAGCTGCTTTTCGATTCTGAAGTTAAGATAAATTCTCACCCAGTTGGTGAATTTTTTTCCTAGCCTTCGATCGTTGTTTCTCAGCTTGGGCAGGTTTAAGGTGAATGGACTTCAGCTCCCAGAATTCCCCAGCCAGCATGGCTGACTAGAGAATTCTGGGAACCGACGTCCATCCATCTTAAAGCATGCTGGCTGGGGGTTTCTAGGAGTTGAAGTCTGTTGGTCTTAAAGCAGAGGAATTCTGGGAGTTGAAGTCCACCCCTCTTAATTCTGGGAATTGACAAACCTTTGCTTTTAAACAAACCATGATTTAGCACGAACCTGTTCCATGAATGCAGAACACTTCCTCTCTTTTTTTGGACAGGGCCAGGATTAAATTCTGAAAGGAGTTGCTTGCCTAGTCAGCTCTGGCTTCCAAGCTGGGCCCTTCTCATTGGAATCATGTCACTGATTCCATCAAGCCATCATCACTCTAGCTGTGTGTCAACTTGTAAAGCATTCCTGGCTTGCTCTCGAGTTGCCATAGGGGGAACTGACGGAGCAGCATGGCAGCCTCAGCCAGAAGCACATTCCACGCATAACTTCTTCAAGGCTGTATCCCAGGCTACCAGGACCAATTGGAGAGGTGTGGACTCTGCAGCCCGGGAAAGTGCTCTGGTTGAGAATGTGATTGATGACCCACCCTGGGAGGAGGGGGAAAACAGGGTCATAGGTGGGCCATAAATTACATCAGGCAAAGCTGACTTCATCTGGGTATTTTTGACCGGGTTTGGAACAAGGTTCCTTTGTTTGTGTTTTGTCTCCATTGTCGTTTTGGAAAATTACTAAGAAATGCTATCCCATTCCTTCCTGGTTGAAAGGCTGTTTCACACTAATTGTCTCTGATAAGAACGAGCCTTGCCAAGGTGGTGCAAGGCTGCCAAGAACACTAGATAAAGTGGCCAAGAACTATTTCAAACACAGAGTCTAAAAAAACCAACCAAAATATTCCGAACATCCACAAGGCTTGAAGTGCAAGAACTTCTTTGCTTCCTGCAAAGAACTCCAGTCTCTCAGGCTGGCTTTTATCTCTTAAGGGAGGGGCCATTACCTTGCAGCCTTACTCCTGAGTCGCCCATGTGGCTGCAACTGCTCTTTCCTTCGAGCAGCCCTCTGTGCATGTGCACTGGGCACAGGCTCCTCAGGGGCCTCTTCCTCACTTCTGCCAGCCTCCACAATCTCCAAAGGCAGCACTCCACACACCCGGATGGTCCAGGCCCCATCCCTGCCTCACATGCAGCTCCTCATCCTAGTCCTCGCCATCTGAGGCCTCAGCCATCCCCACCTGCTGCCATTGAACCACAACAGGTATGTGCCGACCTGTTACTCCTAATAAATAATTATTCATTTAATAATTAATTATTAAATAATTATTTATTATTATGGATTTCTTTTGCAACTTGGCTCGAGGCCCATGGTTTAATTAGGGCATCCGTAGGAACCCTGACACTGTTCACCTGACCCACTGAATCGCAGCCTTGAGACCACCTTTCGAATCTCAGCAGTTGAAGAACAATTTAAAACCAGAGTCTTCAAACCTGGCCACTTTAAGACATGTGGGCTTCAACTCCCAGAATTCCCCAAGCAGCCATGAGAGTTGAAGTCCACAAGATTCTTAAAGTGGCTAAGTCTGGAGATCCTGATTTAAAGCCTATGATGACCCAGTGGGGCGATACAAAATAAACACAGTCACAAAAATCCAGTGAAGCCCCTTTTATTCCTTCACTTTGCTTCCAAGCTCTGGATATCCTTGATGGAAGGCAAAAATCATCCCACACAAGCAGTTACAAGAAGGAGGGAAAAAAGCAACACAAACCAGGCAAGATAAGGGGTGGAGGACATCCACAGATAACACACACTGGGAAAGACGCCAAACTCAGAAAGGATTCATAAAGAGATATTTCCATGCTTTGTTTCCAGCGTTTGCCCATATGCATGTCCGTCCTCTTATTCAGTTGTCACAGCTGCAGCCTGTTAGGTAACTTACATTCCTAACATTCCTGTGGTTTCTCAAACAGGCATAAGATGGAGCCGGAAACCTAGGTTGCTTTAGTCTCAGTGAAGTGAGTGAGTCTCTGTTTCCTTCTGTTGGAGAGAGTTGCCATTCCTCCTAATGACTGTGACTGATCGTTGATGTAAGTCTGTTACTGAACTGTTTTTGATACTGGACTTTGATATTTGGATTATCCCTGAACTGAAAACTGACTGCTTGACCTGTGAATGACTTGGCTGCTTGTCTTGGACCATGTTTAAATGTTTATTGGAAGTAAAAACTTACATTTACTGTACAGTGTATCTGTGTGCTGTGTGTGTGTTACTCAACATTACTCTCACTACGTCTCCCTGTATGTGCTCATTCTCCTAATGGGGAATTACCTCAACACAGCCCATGAAGAGGATCAAGACCCTCTCTTCCCAAGTAGACCATGTCTCTCACTTATCTTCTCCTCCTTGCGTGCCCTAGGATGGAGAGGGGATGGGCCTGGGTCCTCCTCTGACTGCCCAGCTGGCCTCTGCCCTTCCCCAGCCCCCTCCACCACCTCTGGAGCCACACTCCCACTCCCTGTCGGCTGTTCCTCCTCTCCCTCAGAATCAGTCTCCACCAGGGGCATGAAATACCTTCCTTAGATACCGTAGTTCCTAATATAAAGGAGGGGTGGAAATTCTGCCCACCACATACTTAAGGATTGAAGTACAAATCTCCCGCATGACTATTTTAGATCAATCTCCTCAAGAAGAGTGTTTGCTTTTCACCTCGTAGCCATGAAGAGCAGGATGGAGGGACAGAATTGGCTCTCGAGGAAAGAGAGAGATACAATGAGACGGAGTTTATGGGAATCTCCAGAAATCAAACAAACCACATGGTAGGATAGAAAAAGGAACTGGATTTAAGAAACTTTGGAGAGTGGCAAAGGATTTTCTTTTATTTTTCTTAGATTTATCCAGGGGTGGGATTCAATTTTTTTAACAACTGGTTCTGTGGGCGTGGCTTAGTTGGTGGGCATAGTTTGGTGGTCATGTGACTGGCTGGCCATGGCCAACTCAACATCACTCACATTGAGGCACACATCTCCTCACCTGGCCTCTTGTGACTGTGGGGAAGCTGCAACCGTCGTAAGTGTGAAAAGGGGTCATAAGTCACTTTTTTAACTGCCATGGTAACTTTGAATGGTCCCTCCACACAAGCAAAGTACCAGCAAAGGAGGGGAAAATAACTTCAGAGAGGTTCCTGAGACAGGAAGTCTAGTCCTGCCAAGCATGTAATAAGGGTTAACGGAGAGGCAGTTTCTGTAAGCAACACCNCCAAGCATGTAATAAGGGTTAACGGAGAGGCAGTTTCTGTAAGCAACACCAGAATGTTTCCTTCCGGCCTTCCTTACAGGATTAGCCCTGTAATTTCTTCTAACAACCGGATCTCCGATCTGCTTAGAAGGTTAACAACCGGCTCTAGTGAATAGGTGCAAACTGGTAGAATCCCACCCCTCTATGTATCCATTTCATGTCTTCATAACTATGTTCATACTTATACCTATTATCTTGTAAGCAATTAACACATCAAATAAATCTAAAAATCTAAATCTACAGCTGATATTAGAACAGAATAACAGAGTGGGAAGGGACCTTCAAGGTCTTCTAGTCCAACCCTCTCCTTAGCCAGGAAACCTTATACCGGTGATGGCTAACCTTTTCGGCATCAAGTGCATGCACACACACTTGTACATCCCCATAATGCAACATACGTACACGCTCTGTGCATGCGCCCCATTCCCTGCACATCTGTGCATGCGCATGCAAATTCCTGCCCCCTCCCCTGGGCATGCAACCACAGTATGTGTGCTCCCCCCACGCATGACCCAAAGTTCAGCTGGCCGGCAGGAGGTGTGCGCATGTATGTGCAGCAGAGCTGAGCTGAGGTGACAGCTTGTGGGCCCAGAGAGAGGGCTCGTGCCATAGGTTCGCCATCACAGCCCTTTACCATTCCAGACAAATGGTTATCCAATCTCTTCTTAAGAACCTCCAGTGTTGGAGCATTTACAACTTGCAAGTTGTGCCACTGATTAACTGTTCTCACTGTCAGGAAATTTCTCCTTAATTCCAGGTTGAATCTATCCTTGGTTAGTTTCCATCTGTTGCTTCTAGTCCTGCTTTTAGGGGCTTTGGAGCAGTGGTTGGCAACTGGTGGGCTGGGACCACTGGTGGTCCATGAGAAAATTTTGCTGGTCTGCAGAGAAATGTCTCCTCCAAAGCAATTAATCCAGGCTGTGCGGGAACACAAGGCTGCGCCACCCACATGTCCCACAGGAACACAAGGCTTGGATCGCTTGCATTGCGGACAACGTGAGGTAGTAAGTGGGGGGAGAAGGGTGGAGGGGAGGAACTTGCCCCACTCCCCCCACATGCCTGGCCTGGCCACCGGGCTGCTTCTCTCCACTTCTTTCTTTCTTCTTCTGCTTTTGGCTGCACTCGAGGAAAGCAGCCAAAGTCTTTTTTTCTCTCCCCCAAACTCCACCAGAAATGAGTCTTTGGGACCCTGCAAGGCCTCTGGCTCCAAGAGGCTCACAAGGACTCATTTCTGGCGGAGTTTGGGGGAGAGGAGACAGACTTCTGCAGCTTCTGCTGTTTTCCTTGCATGAAGCCAAAAGTATCTCCCTCCTTCTCTGTCTCCCTGAGAATAGAGCTGGAGATGGTATCCTGCGACCCCAAATAAAGAACGATTGATCAGTAGGAAAACGGAGTGGGGGATTTCCCTGCAGACTTTTGGGGGGGGATTTTCCAGGGTCCCTGGTCCGCGGGATTTAAAATGGTGAGTTTGGTGGTCCCTGAGGTCCAAAAGGTTGGCGGCCCCTGCTTTGGAGAATCGGTTGATCCCCTTCTTCTTTGGGGTAGCCCCTCAAATATTGGACCACTGCTACATGAGAAGTTTCCGAAGCACCTTGAGAAAATGTAAGCTAATTCAGAAGAATGTAAAAAAAAATAACTGAAAGAGATCAACAGGGCTGTGTTAGCTTCATTTTTTTCCATGCTTTAATTGCGTGACTTCCATAGTAGACTCCAGGAATGCTGCAGAAGTAATATATCTTGATTTCAGCAAAGCATGTGGCAGAATGTCTTGATGTTGGATTAATAGATTAGGGAGGTATTAGTAGAATGTGTCATGCCCCTGTCAGAGTCTGAATCCGAGGAGGAAGCCAAACAGCTGATAGAGAGCATTAGTGTTGCTCCATTGGCTGTGGAGGAAACTGGGGAAGGGCAAAGTCCAGCTGGGCAGAGCAGGGAAGAGGGAGAACAATGGAGAGGGAGTTCAGAGGAAGACCCAGGCCCACCCCCTCTTCATCATGCAGGGAGGAAAGGAGAAGGGAGCAATGTGGGTTACATGGCTTACGGAGGAGGAAAGGGTCCTGATTCCCTTCAATAGCCACTCCTGGGAAGAGAGTTTAAAAGAGATGCAAGCTGAGTTTTCTAAAGCTACATTAACAGAGTCTAGCAGGTTTGACAAGACAAATCTCCCACTATCTCTTTTACAGCCTGAGGTTCATTTCTCTGCCTGTTATGCAGTTCAGGGCGATGCCGTCTCTTTTCAGATTGTTCCCAAGGCAACCCCTCTTTGCTTTGTCTCTCAAGGCCATTCTCACATCCTACTACAGGATGAGAGAAATACTTTCGGCCTTGCTAGATTCGGTTCATGTAACCTTTCTTACTAATTCTTACTCATGTTTATACTTATACTTATTATCTTGTAAGTGACTGACAAATAAATAAATAAATAATAAACCTCACTAGTTTGATGAAAAGAAGGACTAGGGGGGACATGATAGCAGGGTTCCAATATCTCAGGGACTGCCCCAAAGAAGAGGGAGTCAAGCTATTCTCCAAAGCACCAGAAGGCTGGAGGAGAAGCAACGGGTTGGAAACTAATCCAGGAGAGAAGCAACCTGGAATTAAGGAAAAACTTCTTAACAGTGAGAACAATTAATCGGTGGAACAATCTGCCTCCAGAAGTTGTGGTGGCTCCAACACTGGAAGTTTTAAAGAGATTGGATAACAATCTGTCTGAAATACTATAGGGTTTCTTGCCTAACCAGGGGGTTGGACTAGAAGATCTCCAAGGTCCCAACTATTCTATTCTATGCTATGCTATGCTATGCTATGCTATGCTATGCTATGCTATGCTATGCTATGCTATATTCTATTCAATATTCTATTCTATTCTATTCTATTCTATGCTATGCTATGCTATATTCTATTCAATATTCTATTCTATTCTATGCTATGCTATGCTATGCTATGCTATATTCTATTCAATATTCTATTCTATTCTGTTCTGTTCTGTTCTGTTCTGTTCTGTTCTGTTCTGTGCTGTGCTGTGCTGTTCTGTTCTATTTCTATGCTGTTTCTATTTATTTCTATTTCTATTCTATTCTCAATAAAGATTCTACTGTTCTATTCTCAAAAATATTTCTATTTTATTCTATTCTAATTCTAATTCTGTTCTATTCTATTCTAATCTACTGTAATTTCTATTCTATTCTATTCTATTCTATTCCATTCTATTCTGCTGTACTGTAAAGATAGAGCCAGTTTTTCTGGGCCGTGCTTTTTGGCTGGACAACCTTGCAGGGCTAACCCCAACTCAACGACTCTTCTCTTCTCTCCCTACTATCCCGCAAAGGAACCGACTCAGCACATGCTCAGGGACTGCTCTCTCACGTGGAGAGCAGAGCACAGCCAACCAGGAAGCTAGACAGGGTCACAACCAGAAAATGGCTGGAGTTGGGAGCTGACAGGCTTTTCAGCGAGGTGCTGGGTGCGAAATCTGCCCTCCCTCCCACCCCCCACAAGCAAAGCTAAAGAGTAGTTCACAAGTGAAAGAATTAAACTTAACTTTGAGGGTGAAAGAATTAAAAAGTTGAAGAGGAGTCTATCTGCATCTCTTCAGGCCAGAGGGAGATTGGCTCTCCCCCACCCTACCCCACCCCAAATGGGCACAGATTCAGAGAAGCTAGGTGTATTTGGGGTGTGTGTGTGAGTCCTCCTCTTGGGGGGGAGGGTTAGTGAGCCAAGCCGCGTTCCCACGGAAGGAGCAGCAGAGCCACAGGGTCCAACCTGGGCAGCCCCTTAAATTCCTCCTCCCCCCCCTTAACATTTGGGGAGGGGGGGCATTTACAGGGCAAGAGGAGGACCAACCCCTCCCCCTTTGTTGGAAAAAGCAGGATGCCTCCTTGATGCCTGATGCGTCAGTTTAATGGTTTGTAATGAGCAATTACCTTTCGTCACTCTCCTAATTTTCTGAATATCAATAAAGTTAATTAAACTCGGCGTGTGTCATTCTCCCGCGCCCGCCCTGTGGCAGGTGAAAAGGGGGAAGGGGCTTCGGGGAGAAATGCTCACAGGCAAAAAAAAAAGGGGGGGTTTCTTTTGGGGGGGAGGAAGCCGAGGGAGGGGAAGAACCCAAGGACATGTTTGCGGATCCCTGGGTGTGCACGTTGTGCGGTGCTTCCACACACACACACACACACACACACACACGTGCAATAAATTCACATGATGCAATAGGATTTAGATTAGATTGGATTATATTAACAAGAGTTGGGACCTTGGAGGTCATCCAGCCCAACCCTGTCCCATTCCCTCCCAATCAGGAAACCCTACACCATTTCGGACCGGTGGCAGTCCAATCTCTTTTTGAAAGCCTCCAGGGATGAAAGCTTCCCACAACTTCTGAATAACAGAATAATAACAGAGTTGGAAATGATCTTGGAGGTTATCTAGTCCAACCCCCCACCCCACCCAAGCAGGAGACCCTACACCATTTCTGACAGATGGGAGTCCAGCCTCTTCTTGAAAGTCTCCAGGGATGAAGCTCTTACAACTTCCGAACGTTCTCACGGTCAAGGAAATCCCTCCATATTTCCAGGTTAAAGGATCATGTGTTTGTTAGTCGGACTCACTGGGCTCAGGATCTTGTTTGCCTTTCACTGTGAGTTGTACTGTGTTGGGTGTGTGTGTGTGTGTGCACACGAAGGGAGGCTCAGCCAATCTCAGGGTACACACCTTGGTACTCTTGACAATAAAAGTTTGAAGTTGAAGTTGAACTTGGGGAGCAAATGCCCTTAAAGAGGACAGAGGATGGAATGGAGAGGAACGAGGAGGGTGGGGGTGGGGGGTCCAGCCGGCTGGCTGGCTGGCTTTGATCTTTGCGCCGGGAAGGGGAGACACCTTGACGGGCTCCTCACCATGCCTTGCACCCCCGCAGGGCTCGGAGTCGGGGAAAATCACAGGCCGGGCATATCTCGGTTTTCTGCCTGCCCTGCGGTTAGGTTGCAACTCTTTGCAGGGAAAACCAAAGGCGCTTTCGCAGCCAGAGGTAACGCCGCTGCCCCTGTTGAGTTGCTTGGCGAGGCTCAAAGGCAGAGGTGACACCTGCCCGCAGGCTCTCTCTCTCTTTCGCTCTCTCTCTCTCTCTCTCTCTTCCGCTCTCTCTCTTTCACTCTCTCTGCCTCCTGACCGGGAGGCGTCTGAACCAGCTGAGAAGGGAAGGAGGCAGACTTTCCCCTTCAAGAGGCAGTCTCTGCGTCAAAGCCTCAGACTAGAAGTGGTGGGGAGGGGAGGTATAATTTTTCTACAGGAAGCTTAACAGAGTGGGAAGGGACTTTGGAGGCCATCTAGTCCAACCCCTCCCCATCCCACCCAAGCAGGAGACCCTACACCATTTCTGACAGATGCCAGGCCAGGCTCGTCTTGAAAACTTCCAGGGATGATGCTCCCACAACTTCAGTTCCATGGATTGATGGTTCTCAACTGTCAGAAAGTTTCTCCTTGTTTCTAGGTTGAATCTCTCCTGGATCAGTCTGACCTTCAGGTGCCTTGGAGAATAGCTTGACCCCCTTCCTCCTCCTCTCTGGGGCAGCCCCTCAAATCTTGGAAGATGCTCTCCT